>JASDQU010195404.1:0-18766 GCA_032191745.1 Picea mariana | reverse complement strand
GTATAGGATTATTTCAAATTTAAAAATGGGAGGGTCAGTGCTTCTCCCTTTCTCCATTGCGTGTTTTCATGCTGGTGCATTTACTAAGGTGGAGTGATGCTCCTGCATCATACTCCCCTGCTAGGAAAAACATGAGCCCTTTCTCATGAGCTCCTCTTCTCCAATGTTGAAATCCTCCTGGATCCCAAATTCTCTTCTAGAGTTGTCCTCTTGCTCCTCTCCAGCTATGTTGTTGTTGTTATTGCTTCTTCTTTTTCTTTCCTACTGCTATGGAAGGTCCTCTTCTATTCAGCTCCTCTTTGTTGACTACTTCTGTGGACCTCAACATCATCTTCCTAATCTCTTCTATCACCTCGTCCAACTGCTCCAGTGGCTAGCTCTTCTTATGCAGTCTTCTTGGCTGCACTTCCTTCTCCCCATACTTATCAATGGGTAGATCTACTCGATCCCCATGCTGTCTTTATCTCCCCTTGCGGCATTGGGTTTTCTCTCTACTACAGACTTCAATTCCACAGTTTCATTACCAAGTTGTTGCTCGACTTCCCCTTCTGACATATCGATCTCTGTCAGCTCTTCTTGTGTTGGCATATCCTCAACTCCCTCCAACCACTCCTCTAGCTGGTATGATTCTCTATTTGCTTCCAAATTGACCTGTTGGATGTGGAATCTTTGCACTATTACCCTTCTCTATAGGGCTTCCAATTCTACATAAAGATCAACACAATTCATGTTGTCTGCTTCCTCCTTTGCTGCAAGTTCCAGTGTTGCAGTCATTTCTTGTTCAGCTTCCCAACTGAAAATTTTGAGCAATTTGGTTGAATTCTCTTCTCCTTCTGCTCAGGTAGACATCAGTGTCTGCTCCATTTCTTCTTCCTTGACATTTTCTATTGGTTGTCTTTCTGTTGCTGCACCTGAAACACTTGTTCTAGCCTCTGCTTGGTTGCTTGGCAAGAATGATTTGATTCCTCCAATGATCAGAACATTCCTCTGATCCTTCTCCTTTGTGATGGAAGTATTTAACTTCTCATTGTCTTCATTCACATGGTTTGAAAATCCACATGAATCTCCATCTATCATCACTCCTTGCTAACATGAACTTACTTCTGAGCTTTGGAGACTTTCAGGCAGTCTTGTTTCTTTCCTCTTGCCCACCTGGCAGTCTATGATATCGACCGATCCTATCTCATTACCCACATGGAAATCTGAAATTTCATCACTACTCCTCTGGAAGTATATGAGACCTCTACCTGGTCTCTTTCCATTGCCCACCTAGAAACTTGAAAGTCCATTTCTACCCACCTGGCAATTTATGAGATCTTCATGTGATCTTCTCTCCTCCTTGTCGCTGAGATTTATCCCAGACTCTGGTTCACAAATGTGAATTAGTTCCTCCTCTATGTCACTAAGGTTGTAAGCATGCCTCAGCCACCTTCTCATCAACCTTCATTGTTCCCTAGCCAACAATTCCTTTATTGGCCACTTCACCCTCTTCTTCACGGGCCACTCATACACCCAATGTGTTTTTTCATCCTGTTGCATTTTAAATGCAAGCTTCTCCATTCGTGCCCTTATCTGATTGAACTCCAGATCCATATATGGATTGTATCTCTTCTTGTGGTATTCTCTTCGACCACGTTCATGGTCTTCAGTAGCCATTTCCACCTTCTAGATGCCCTCCTGGCAAGCCTATGGATTACTCTGCATCTGAGAGCATATCCATCTTCTCTCAGAGCTTGCCTAGTTGTTTAAATTTTTGCTGCTACGTCCATGCAACAACTTTCTCACAGAGTATCAATACCCTGCTTCCTTCACATATTGTCTAGAGGAAAACTCATGTTTATGATACCACCTGATGTTATCAGGTCATCTCCTTTCATCACCTCACCTTTGTCTTCTGTCTGCAAACAAAATATAAGCTCTGATACCACCTGATGGTGTGTATGAGAGTATTTTCTTTATCTACTCTCCTCAGCCTACATAAATCAATTCTGCAAAAAGGATCTGACACCACCTGATCCAGCCCCTCTCCCCTTCTGGGGTTCTGTGACCTCCCGGTTTCTGGATCGTTCCAATAGTTGGGTTGTAATGACTATTCAAGTTCCTGAATGAACCCAAAACAATTATACGCAGGCCCCGTTTCTTCCTTTGGTGCAGGTCTTGTGATACCCACACCCCCTGTCTACGCGTTCTAGTGCTCTTCAGTTCATGGGTGCTATCTCCTTTTCACTAGCTCCTTCTTCCATATGTCTCTAGACTATGCCCTTATGATAATGCGTGAATGAGGGTGTGGCAAGAGTGGTTTCAAAACAACCCTCTTTTCGCCTTGCAATCCTTCTCCAGCTGACACATACCCCGTCACTAAAACAGTGGTTGAAATTGCAGCCCGCTCAAGGAAAATTAACATCCGATCTTGTCCTGGACCTGCAATACCTTCCATTCGTTGATCTTTTCTCCTTTGGCACTACCCACGATAAACAGTTTCTATCAATCTCTATTTCACCCTTCTTTCCTCCTTCCACATGTCTCCTCAGATCTCTATGATATGTCGACACGTAGTCCGTTCAAATCAACGGTTGTTGTTGACTCCGCCTTTTCGACCTTTGGGAGTTTCAACTATCAACTCCACTCTCCTCTATATGGAAATATTCTGGAATGGAAGATCTGCTGACACTTGTCCCCTTGAATCTATGGTTAGGATATCCTCTGTGGATCCGCCCTTCGAGTATATTAATTCTCAACCTTCACAAGCTTCCTTTTCTAAGCTCCTCCTTTGCATGTGACCTTGGACGACATCCTAACATGACCATGTAGCCTCCTGCTAAATCTCACGCACCTCTAATCCCCGAAATGTTGTGGGACCGTTGATCTCCCAATCTTGAGGGTACCCTGGATTGACGCTTCAGACATGTCCTCCCCAAATCTACAGACTAGATCTCTTCATAATTCCAGACTTCAAGATTTTGAAGTCTCAAACCTTCACTACCTCTGTGTGGAAACCTTCCAAAATGAAAGATCTTACGACACCTATCCCTTTAAATGTGCGGCTAGGATCTCCTCTGCTAATCCAGCCTTCAGGACTTTCAATTCTCAAATCCTCACCTATGCTAACTAGATATATTTCAGAGTGGAATATCTACTGACATGTATCCTCCCCAATAAATGGTTGTGCTCTCACTTCAGGACTTTAGCCTCCTCAACCAGATCAACGGTCCTCAGACTCCCTTCTCGATCAACAATCAAGATCTTCTCCGGGTCTTCATAATTTTCCTCCTCCATTTTCTTCCAGAGCTCTGAATCTGGTGCCACATGTCTTCCTTCATGTCGATGGGTCTCATCACTTCAGATTTATGGATTTCAAAAATCTCAAATGTTAAAGTCCTTCCTCCCTGTTTCTTTTATCCAGAGTTGATAATCCTCTGTCGCGTATCTCCTCCTTGAATCTACAGCTGAAGTTTACTTCGGTTCTTTACCCGGAGTGCATGGATATATGCCATGTCTCCCCTTGATATAATGGCTATAGATCACTTCGAGACTTTACCCAAAGTGCTCATATCCTTGCCATGTCTCCTCTCCTAGTCCTACGACTCAGATTCCCTTCGGGTGATCTAACGGCTCAGAGCTACTTCGACTATTTCAGTTCTCAAACTGAAACTACAATGTAACTTTCCCCAGAGCTTGCGATCTGGTGACAAGTGTCCCCTTGTAGATCAACAACTCTCGACTCTTCGACTCTTCGGTCTTTGGATGTCTCAACACTTCAACCTCTGCCTTCCCTTGAATCTTCCTACTTGTTGACATGTTTTCCCTCTGGGTCCAACTGTCCATATCCATTTCGACCCTTCAGCTCTTTGCGCTTCAGGAATATCAAGTTTCCTACCTTGATATATTCTCTCTCCTGTGCATGCGAGTGTTAAGGCTCATACACCTTCCTCTAGATCCAACGATTGTTGATCCTCTGCGCCTAAATCCAATGGATGGGATCTTTTTTTCTCCCCTGTGCTTCCTTTTGCTTGTTGGATGTAGATCTAACAGTCCAGGATCCTTTCCACAGCCTATTCGACGGTTTTTGTCGTTCCTTCTCCTAAGCTTTAGACTTCTCCTGACTTGGAAGACTTTGTCCACGTCCAAAGATCTCGGCCTTTGAACTTCCTCCTGTGAACCTGACTCTTGGTCTTGCTTCGCCCTTGTAGAGTTATCCCTCCTTTGAGATTTAGGACCTAGAACAAGTCTGACTCTTATGCACCTTTTGTGTTACCCCTCCTGAGATTGATCTCTTCAAATATTTCGATCTCCCATGCACACCTTGTATTCTCGGGATTTCATCAAACTCAGAATCTGAAGGATTTCTTGAACAAGAAATACTTCTCTCCCTCCTGGTGTTCTTCTGCTCGATGCACTCCTTGCAGATATTTTCCTCACAGAGTATTCAATAACTCTAATTCTTACTAAAATCAACATGGATTTCTTATGTGCACACTTGCACCAGCTCAATTCCCACCTGACAGAGCTCTATAGAGTTCTAAGTAACCCTGGTTCTCTCTAAAATCGATAAAGAGTTCTTCATGTGCATTCCTTCCACTTCCGCTGATGAAGGTTCAACGGTATCCCTCCTTAGATTTCCCTTGAGTTTAAACCTTGTCAACGCACTCTTTGTGGACTATGTGCACTCCTTGCTCTCGAAAACTCAAATATGATAAAAAATTTAAACTCATGCAATACTTCACCAATTACGCATTCAAACAAGAAATGCATAAAACATATAAAGCATACATACACATAAACACACGATATACAGGAAAAACTGCTTTTCTATTATCTCTGTGTGTTTATACAGATGATTACAAAAATTGGACTGTAACAGAGTCCCAGTTCTCTCAATCTCTCTCTCAAAACTTCTAAGACCTCCTAAGGTCTCTCTACCTAGACCTATCTATCATTCTTTGCCTCTGCCTGTCTGAAATCTGATACAAGATCTCCTTACAAAAGAGGGGCTTTGTGAGCTCATCCTCTCTCACCTAACCTCATCTATTACATTGAAGTTTCATAAATTTTTACCCAGGCCTGACTACGATCTACGCCTGCTACAAGCAACCCTTTAAGGAAATCCAACCACTACCTATACAAAGGCATGGACCGGCATTTACAACCTCACAATACAAAAATCCGTATAAGATTATTTCAAATTTAAAAATGGGAGGGTCGGTGCCTCTCCCTTTCTCCATTGTATGTTTGCATGTTGGAATGCCGGTGCATTTGCTGAGGTGGAGCGATGCTCCTACATCAATATACCTTTAATTGAAATGGCTTTCCGCTAGTATAGTGCTACCCGCAAAGCATAGTTGTCAGGGATCCAAATTGAGGTCTTCATTGCTCTTCAAGAGCCCTCTAGTTCTTCATAGAAGGGATTAAAATGATTTCCCATGCAAATGAAAATTAAAATAAAAAATCACTTGTCAAATTTGAAATAAAAATTATTTCATATTTTTTCAAATGAAGGGTAAAGAAAAATTTCTTAATATGTTATAGTTTTCATTGTTTTTATCGGTTGGAAAATTTCTTTAATATGTTTTACTTTTTATTCTTTTATAGTTTTTATAAGTTTTTTTCTTCTATTAATACTTTCCCCTTATATTTTAGCAAATAAAAAATTCCTTGATATGTTCTATTTTTTATTTTTATTGTTTTTATAAGTTTTTTTCTTTTACTAATCATTTTCCCCTATATCTTAGCAATAAAAAAAAATTCCCTAATATGTTTTACCTTTTATTATTTTATTGTTTATGGGTAAAATCATGAAGGTGGGTAACACTTTTGTGAGAATCGGGTCTCCAAAATTTCTAGAGACCTTTTTTCGACCGAATTAATACTTGTTTCGGTTGAACGTTTAGACATCAAATCGAATGGTACCATGACAACGCCCTTGATTTTCATGTACCATCTTATCTAGACAGATTTTTTTCATCCGGTAACATCTTTTCTAAAGATTTTTTCAACCAAAAACTTACTAGCGGGACATATTTTTTCATTCAGTACCAACATTTTGGCCGAAATATTGTTCGACCGAAAGATATTTTCATCTAAAAATAACTTTCAGCCAAAAAAGGTTTTATATATTGCCCGCACATCGGTTAGTCCACCGTTTTCCAAACTGCTATGATTCGGGTGCATGAGAGGTTGACGGTTGCATGAGAGGTTGCTCGTGGTTGTTGTTGGTCGTTGTTGGTCACGATCGCTGAGAGTTTGGTGCAGGAGAGGTCGGTGGTCGATGAGATTCTGGTGCAGGAGAGGTTGGCGATCGTTGAGAGTCCGGTGCAGGAGAGTCTTCCTAGAATTTTTGTACTTCAAGGTATTTATTTAATATGATATGATATTTAATATGGATAAAAATTAAGATTTTATCCACTTTTTCAAAGCTTTTCACACCATTTTTGTCGAGTTAGTGTGGCATCTACCTTAGAATGCATTTACATCTCAACTGTCATAAACTCACATAAATTCAAACATTTCATTACTTTCATAATTTGCATTTAAATAAGTGTTGTTTTACTCTCTCAGATTGGACTCAAACTAAAAAAACGTTGGAACCACCTTTGGTATGCCAATAGATCAAATCACATGTAATCCATGTGCGTTCGATCTTTATCATCTCCTGACATGATTCAAATATTTACCCACCATTTTTTCCATGTTAATGTTGCATCCACCTCAGACTGCGTTTACATTATGTATAGTAGAGTAGGAGCAACTTTATGTGTCTACAGTGTGAGCAATTATAAAGGATTTCTACTTGTCTGATTCTGGGAGACTGGGTAATTTCTTGGAGGGAAAGTGTGAAATCATAAATGGTACATCCATGCCTAACCCACATTTAAGTTTACATTGAATTTGACATTCACATGCCAGACCCCGTGTACCATGTTACATTGAATCGACATTGGCTAAACGTTCTACCTTTTTGGTTATCATATTCTATTTAAAAAGTTGAAGATAAGGGAAAACTTGGCTATCATATTCTATTTAATTTGAGTAAATTATATGCCTTGAAGAGCTCACATATTCATTGGATGGGTAGTAGTAATTTCTCTGAAAATTCTCGAGAAACATAGACTGCAGTGAGCAGAGCATGATATGTATAAATCAAACTCATACAACCTTTCGTATATATAGTCACCATAGTTACCACATGGATTTATAGAGTAATTATGATATTTTATATTTTTAAATTGATTTACTTTATTTAACAAATACCCTTCAAACTACGTAAAATTTGTCAAATAAATACCAACCATCCCTAAAAATAAAAATATCAGTTTTTTAAAAATTCGAAAACAATTTCTATATTATAAAATTCATTATGTTTTCATTGTGTTATTCTATTTCTATTAGTGTTGTGTTTCAAATTTGTGTGACTGTTTATTTTTTATAGAGGTTTGTAGATAGTTTGTAAAATGTTCCATATAGCTTTCTTTACGACTCTGGAACTAATAGATAGACTAGATGATCGTTCAATCCCTCGCCTCAACATAGAAATTAGAAGCATCAACATACGAAACAATCTCAAAGATCTGATCGACAACTTGTCTAACCTTATTCAACCTATCTGGTTTCACAATGCTTGTTTCCTATACCTGCGGTGCTTATACCCATATCAAATCAGTGTAATGATAGACTCCATGTTTACAGAGGTTGAAGTTTTATTAAGCAATGGGATTCAATCTATGCTTGATTATGGCTAATATGTTTCTTGTACACCTTACTTACTATGGCTAATTGTTCCTCTATTCCATACATAGAGTAAAGGTTTCAATGATATTACTAGTATAAGTATAGAGCACTTGTTATACCCTATTAACTAGTAATCACTTTTGTTATGCTTACTTATTACGGAAAGATCCAATTAATATTGATATTAATCATATAAAAGGGAATACTAGATAGTTGTAAACCTGTCATAAATAAGAGTATGATCGTGATTACTTGTACAACATTCTACACAATACATTGGTTTCACTATTACTCCCTGCTTCTTAGATAGGTGTATAAGTGTTTCCATAATAATCATATATGTATTATTGTTCTATTACATATCTTACTTATGTGGAATACGTCACTAATTACAATTTGTATTCATTGTGTAAACATCATACTAAGCATTACAGTCACTCTAACCCTTCTACTTAAGCCCATTAACTACTCTGCTTATCTTGTATCTTCCTAATAAATCCCATACTAATCTAAGCTACTGTGAACCCTATTGATATTCCCTATTAAAGCTTATAGGTTTGTAGTAATTTTTACAAAATAACCAAATAAATTCGACATTTATATTTCACTAGCATCACATTATATAACAACAATGGTCATTGTTTTGTTTCTTTCTTGTATTTTATTCCATTTATGCATTGTGATGCAAATTGGCATGCACATCACTATGTTACGATGAGGCAACTTGTCTAAATTTATTCAACCTATCCGGTTTCACAATGCTTGTTTCATGTACCTGTGGTGCTTATGCCCATATCAAATCAGTGTAATGATAGACTCCATGTTTATAGAGGTTGAAGTTATATTAAGCAATGGGATTCGATATATACTTGATTATGGATAATATGTTGCTTGTGTACCTAACTTACTATGGCTAAATGTTCCTCTATTCCATACATAGAGTAAAGGTTTGAATGATATTACTAGTATAAGTATAGAGCGCTTGTTATACCCTCTTAACTAGTAATCAATGTTGTTATTCTTACTTATTACGGAAAGAGCCAATCAATATTGATACTAATCATATAAAAGGGAATACTAGATAGTTGTAAGCATGTCATAAATAAGAGTATGATTGTGATTACTTGCACAACATTCTACACAATACATTGGTTTCACTATTACTCTCTGCTTCTTGGATAGGTGTATAAGTGTTTCCATAATAATCATATATGTATTATTGTTCTATTACATAGCTCAACTTATGTGGAATACGTCACTAATTACAATATGTATTCATTATGTAAACATCATACTAAGCATTACAGTCACTCTAACCCTTCTACTTAAGCCCATTGATTACTCTGTTTATCTTGTATCTTCCTAATAAATCCCATACTAATCTAAGATATTGTGAACCCTATTGATATTCCCTATTAAAGTTTATAGGTTTGCAGTAGTTTTTACAAAACATCCAAATAAATTTGACATTTATATTTCACTAGCATCACATTATATAATAAAAATGGTCATTGTTTTCTTTCTTTCTTGTATTTTATTCCATTTCTGAATTGTGATGAAAATTGGCATGCACATCACTATATTACGATGAGGCAACTTGTCTCACCTTATTCAACCTATTTGGTTTCACAATGCTTGTTGCATGTACCTGCGGTGCTTATACCCATATCAAACTAGTGTAATGATAGACTCCATGTTTATAGAGTTTGAAGATGTATTAAGAAATGGGATTCGATCTATGCTTGATTATGGATAATATGTTGCTTACACCTTACTTACTATGGCTAAATGTTCATGTATTCCATATATAGAGTAAGGGTTTCAATGCTATTACTAGTATAAGTATATAGTGCTTGTTATGCCCTATTAACTAGTAATCATTTTTGGTATTATTACTTATTACGAAAAGAGCCAATCAATACGGATACTAATCATATAAAAGGGAATACTAGATAGTTGTAAGAATGTCATAAATAAGAGTATGATTGTGATTACTTGCACAACATTCTACACAATACATTGGTTTCACTATTACTCTCTGCTTCTTGGATAGGTGTATAAGTGTTTCCATAATAATCATATATGTATTATTGTTCTATTACATAGCTCAACTTATGTGGAATAAGTCACTAATTATTGTATGTATTCATTACGTAAGCATCATACTAAGCATTACAGTCACTCTAACCCTTCTACTTAAGCCCATTGATTCTTCTGCTTATCTTGTATCTACCTAATAAATCCCATACTAATCTAATCTGATGTGAACCCTATTGATATTCCATATTAAATCTTATAGGTTTGTAGTAGTTTTTACAAAATAGCCAAATTGAACTCTGTACATGAACTTAACATAACTCCTTGTAAGCTTGTTTCCACGTACCTTATTCTTGTAAGAATTACTACTAATCAATATGACAAGTAAACACATAGGTCCTAGATTTGTACAAGCCCATTGCACCAAGCCTTATTCACTCTTATCTCAATACTAGCACTCAATTCAGCCTATTCAATGGAAGCAACAGTACTAGTTACGAACATATTGAACTTGTTGATATTAACTAAGTATTAGCTATTTTACCATAATGATTCAGTTGTGTTTACTCATAGTTAATCTCTTCTTCATAGTCTGATTCTGAGATCAAACCATGTGTTCAAAACACAAAATTGGAGATCAAACAATGTGGTAATCCCAAAGAAAATGAAAGATATACCTAGTGTGGTGGGTGGGGTAGAGGATGTACCCATTCCAATGATTCCATGATGTTCTGTGTTCCTTGATTGTCGACAGATTTAAATATTCTAATGAAAATTAACATTATAACCCAAAATCAGATAAAAAAATGAGTATTGAAATGAGTGTTAAGTCAAGTCAAGGTCTGGTCATGCCTAAAGCAAAACCTGACACTGATACCAATAAAGAAATTTTATGTTATTTTGCCTTGTTTCAATTTTATTAGATGCATTTATTAAAGTTACTTAAGTAATTTGCAAGTTCATATATCATATATCTCAATATTCTATAAGGTAATAGTTAAATTAGCTTTCCTTCACATTACATCACCATCTAAGTTTAGAACCTTGGCTTAGAACCATAGGTTTAGGATTTTGATGGTGGTGGCAAAAATTGTTCCCTAGGTGAGGGATAATGAGTACAAAACATATTATTTTGTACTCATTATTTCCCTCCATCCCTAGTCTCATACTATATTTTACTAATTATTCTTGAAGAGTGGGACACAATCATTGTCCTATGCTTTGGTACACTAAGGATGAGTCTCCTTATCCAAGTTATACCAAAACAAGTTCACTTTGGTAGGAATCTTAAATAATTTAAATAACTCTTTAATAAAGATTATAAAAAAAATTACCTTCTACATGTTACATGTATATATTATCTTATAAATTACCTTCTACAATTTACACATAGATATAGATTATCTTCTACATGTTACATTTTTTTTATATTTAAATATGTTCATGTTCAATATTTATAACATCATAGTAAAAAAAAATAGTTGTTAGTTTTTTCAATATATGTCTTTGATGCTTTGAAGTTGTTATAAATGCTTAAATGCCTTCAAGTTGTGTTATAAATTATATTTCCATCTTATGTTTCTATAACTTATGAACTTTCATATTCATGGATTTTCAAAGGATATATAGATCGAGGCGAGATGTTGAGACAAGAGTCTCTAAAAATGCTTCGCAAACTCTCTAGGCTATCCAATGAAGTACTAAGAGGAACCCATTATTTGACTGAGACTCCAAGAACATCGTAGACCCATTTCTCAACAAGGCATGGAAGTTTAGGAGGGGCAACTAGTAGTGACCAAAGAAAATCTAGTCAAAGGAGGAGATTATCAAATGAATTTGTGAATAGATCATCCAGACAATGTGCTCAAAATAGTGCTATGGATGCAACTTTCTTATATAGGTTGCACATTAATACTCCAACACCGGAGAATGTAGGGAATATGTCACTATAAGAAAATATGTTCAGTAATTTTTTTTTGTTGTTGTTGTGTATTTATGTTTCTGTTTTATATATATGTTTTTTTTTTTTTTTTTAAATGTTGTAATTAGTTTCAAATGTGTATGTGTAGAGGATGAGTTTATTGCGAGAGAAGATAATGAAAGAGAGAGTGCTTATCATGAAGATTCCAATGTTGATGAAGAGGGTGAAGGTGAATACAAGGGGCATTATAAAGAAACATAAGATTACACACCTACGTCCACCTATCCCTCAGATGTTGGTGATGAGCTTCCTTGGGAAGGGTATACTGAAGCAATGATCCTCGAACGATGCTGAAGTGTTAAAATAAGGATGAAAAATGATTTGAGGTTCTTGGATCTCCCTCGAGAGAGTAAGCAAAGCTTGGAGATTATTTTGCATTCATTGCAGAACTTTATGTTTACATATCAAAAGATGGGGCCAATTTCTAATAGTTTTATCGATTTGATGAGGAGATGAAAGTCATAGGTGATGTACCCCAATAAATTGAAAGTACTAAAAAATAGAGTTTTAAAATAAGATGCAATTTCTATGTTCAATTTCAAAGAGGGGCAAAAGAAAAAGAAGTTGAAGGTGCAATATTTTAAGCACCCCAACATAGCAGGACACCTTTATAATAGATTTTTGGCAACATATGGGAAGTTGTTGTAGAATGATGAGGTTCCACATTACTTTACTAGAATATTTTATGCAAATTTTTTCATGGGCATGCACCCTGATTATACCAGCCTAACCTCCAGTTATTATGGGGCTGGTAAAGGAGGAACATATGATCGAAAAGGGGCATATCGAAATGCAACATTGCAGAGGCCTCCACAACCTTTGGTATCTCATCCAATAGGGAAATTTTCCTAGCATTAATAGATTCGAGCTACATCAGATGTTGGAAAGGAGGCCATGAATGAAATCGAGGAAAAATTAGAATCATTTTTTTATGGTATTGGTGTTGATTTGAACCGTCAAAGAGTTGAAGCCAATTCTCCAGTCAATATTTTTACAAAACAAATGAGGAGATAGATTCCATGTCCATAGAGGATATATGAGAGTATGTAAAATGCTGGCGTAATATTTTGAAGGAGTTAATTCAAAATGATGAGCCAAACATCAGATTGGTATGTGTTACAATTAGTAAGTTTTTCGTGCATTTGAGGATATTTTTCTTGTAGTTATAGATACATATCATTGTATCTTTAAAAATAATTGGGTTGTTATCATCATTCATTGTAGTTTGGTCATTTTCTAAATGAATCTCAAGTAAATATGGGACTTGATTCATCGAGCTTAAATTTGGAAGGGTTGAATCAGGTATGTGCTTAAAAATATCCACTTTAGTTGTCCAAACTTCAAAACTTGTTGAATAATCAACATGCATGATATTTATTTTTTCTATTAATGTAAACACAAATTCATATTCTATCTCCCACCACTTTAGCAGGCTTGTCCCAATTCTCATTGGGAGAGTTTTAAGAGGGTGGGAGTTCACAGGTATCATTGCATGTTGAAAAAAAATTTAGTTTTATATGAAAATTACAATGTCATTTAAATTATTAATTTAAAAGAAAAATGTCTTAAACAATATATAACTTATTGAATCTTAGGGTATGGTGGGTAAGACCATGACTGAACCGACCATGGGAATTCCATCCTCTTCTATGGTTGATGATATTCAGGTTGGCACATCACAGGTATTACATGTTTCAAAATTTAAAACTACAATTTAATGAGTTAAAATCGTTTAAATTTAATTTTCAGATGTACAAATTTGAAATGTGTTATAGGGAAATGTGGAGAACAGAGTGCGGGAGAATGGGATTGAGGATGATGCATCCATACATGAGAAGGTTGCATCTATTTAGGATGATTCTTAATTAAATGTATGTATATTGCACATTAGTGTGTTTTAGTTTGTTTTTATGCTGGACCTTTTATATATAAGTGTCCAATCTTATTTGTGTTGAATATTCATATTTTTGTTTACGTTTTTCAAATCTATGCTTGATCAACTTTTTAATTAAGATGTTCCTATTCATAGAAGGGTGTTATGGGACTTATCGGTAAAGACGGGCATAAACAGATCTCCCTATATCCACCTAGATCTAGAATAAAATAGAACAGAACATGACGCTTTCCCTAAGATCTAATCATTGAGTTTACTATCTAACAAGAGGTAAGAAACATACCATTTAAATATCACTTCCTCTTGCCATTGTCATCCTAGTTCCACTCCAGTGCTCCTGTGATATTGAATTTGCAAGGGAACACAAGCCAACCAAAGTGAAAGCAATAATATACTCAACGAGAACCTATGTATGTGATCAAGAAATCATACAATAAATCGAGATGAGTTTTATGGGAAAGAAACATATCATTGTATCATATAATCATGAAAGTGGAGATTACAACCAAAGCCTTGATGTCACAAGGTCCCCTTCTGATGACCCTTTTCTCCAACACACACACTTGCTCCAATCTTGAATGAAGAATATCCATAATGACTTGATGAACTGAAATGAGGCTCTCAAGAATGATCCAATGCAGAACTCTCCATACAATCTTAGCCTTGAATTAATCTTCTGTGCTTAATTAACCTTAGCCTTTTCCATGAGAAATCCCTCTTTATATAGGGGAAAGAGATATGATTAAAGATATTAGGATGATCCCACCAAATCAGAGAAGCGAGTAATATCCCAACCATATGGATGCCACTTCATCTTCTAGAATATCCCTTTCTAGAACTTTCGTGAAACTTAACCTTTTCTTAGTCTTTTGACATCGTCGCACCCTAGCTGTAGGGAATCTTGCAGAGATGTCTCAACCCATATTTAGGGAAGAGGGAGACAATCAGGGATTTTCGCTCCTTGCATATGGTGTAGCATGTGACGAACTTCCTTAAAAGGCTCTTTGAGAAGATAAAGTCAGTCACTTTCCTCATGAAGAAAGGCTATTTTTGGGAACATGAACACATGTTATCAATGGATCACTGAGATGACCAAAATAATGTGTAACAAAGGGTTACTCGATTATTGTGTATATAACTTATCAACACTTCGATCAATCATTTTGAAATATATAGAACTCCTATATAAGCTTATCATCATCTAAAATGGTACATTCAATCTTATTTATGTTTAGATCATGTTGCAAACCTAATTCTGAAATCTAGCATTTGATTATATGAGAACAAAATATAGATCTCCCACATCAAAAAGAGGTAAGATTCTAAATTCACTTGGATACCAATATTATTTAATATTATATCATGATTCAATGATCTATATGGATGTTAGTGGCCTCCCACCTATTCCTATTGGTTCATTTTGGTAGTTTTCGAGTTTGGTGGTTTTTTTCCTAGTTTTCGGGTCCTTGACTTGTGGGGCCGTTTTGAGGCCCTAAACAATGTTTTAGGGATAGACCTCAAACAACATCAAAATTTCTAGTCCTTGGATGAAACTTTCCAATGGGATATCGTGTGCCTAAAACGAAGATCGTATGCAAAAGTTACGACCCCAGGAAGTTGATGTACTAACTTACCCAAATGGGGCCCACGTGACTTTTGGTGCGTTATCTCCTAGGGTTAGGTTTTTGGATGTTTAGGGTTTTTGACATTCCTGTTTATTGTAAAAATGCGTTTAGAGCCTCATTGTAATCATGTTCTTGTGAATGACCGTATATGTCACATGGCTTCTTAGATATAAGTCGCCACCATTCCAACAACTTTTATGAGGATGATGGATGATATCCTGCGAACTTTCACTAGTAATTTTGTAGTGGTGTATCTGGATGACATCCTCATCTAAAACAAGACTTGGACGGAACAATTACAGCATATTGAACAGGTTTTTCATACCCTGCGGCAACACAAACTATATGCAAACTTGGAAAAATGCTCCTTCGTCGTGGACATGATCCATTACTTAGGCTACATCGTTGATCGACATGGTGTGCATGTGGATCCAGCCAAGATCTAGGTCATCTGTTACTGGCCATCCCCAACCACACTCATTGAGCTTCAGATATTCTTGGGCCTCACCAATTTCTATCGCAGGTTCATGTTGGGATTCTCTCATATCGCATGGGCCTTCAGCCAAGTAATCAGGGGTGGCGGTATGGAAACATTTGTGTGGGGTATGTCCCAACAATAAGTCTTTGATTACTTGAAGTAGGGTTTGTGCTCATCCCCAGTACTTTCATTATTGGACCTGCAACATCCCTTTCAAATCGAGGC
This sequence comes from Picea mariana, assembly GCA_032191745.1. Lineage (NCBI taxonomy): Eukaryota > Viridiplantae > Streptophyta > Pinopsida > Pinales > Pinaceae > Picea > Picea mariana. The sequence goes on along the minus strand of JASDQU010195404.1, from coordinate 2,801 downwards.
AAATGCTTCAGACTATGTTGTGGGTGTCATTATCACTCAACATGGCCATCATGTGGCATATCATAGTGAGACACAATCAGATGTTGTCCGTAAGTACCCTACTTACGACAAAGAAATTTACTCCATTGTGAAAGCCTGCCTCCAGTGGAAAAATTACATTATGGGGAAGGAGACAGTCATCCACACTGATCACAAGCCACTATAGTTCATGCAGACCCAAGAAAAATTTCAGAATGACCGCCATTAGAAGTGTTCCACATACTTACAATAGTTCCACCTCAACATCAATTATAAAATAGGAAACCCCAACCGAGTTGTTGATTGCCTCAACCGAAATCCAATTGTGGAACTCACCACGGTGCTAGACTCTTCGGCCATGACACCTCTGGATGGCCCTGCCTCTATGAGAAAGACCCTGACATATCCACCACCTACCAAATGTTGGGAGCAAACTCAGTGGTTGCTAATATCCATCTTTAGGATGGGTTGTTGTGTCGTCTGGGCCATCTCTGTGTTCCATCAAGCAAACGCATGAAGCTGATTTGGGAAGCTCACTACAGTCGGGTGGTAGGACACTTTGGCATTGAAAAGATAGTGGCAGTGTTGTAGAAATATTTCTAGTGGCCGAAACTTTGACAGGATGTCAGCAAATATATCATGTCCTACACCGCCTGGACTATTTTCAAACAGACCACTAAGAAACAAGTCTTGTAAACCCCTCTACCTACTCTTGACAAGCCATGGTAATCCATATCAATGGACTATATATCGGGCCTCTGGTCCATGAAGAGGGGCAATGATTGTGTTTTTGTGGTTATTGATCGCTTTTCCAAGATGGCAATTATGGCCACCTAGAAGAATAACATCACCGCAGAGGCCACTTCCAAGATCTTCTTTGAACACATCTGGTTGCACTTTTGGATCCCACAAACCATTGTCTCAGATCAGGACAGTCAGTTCCTCAACACATTTTGGTCGAGCCTATGGTCACTACTAGATACCAAGCTCACCAAATCCACTTCCTTCCACCCCTAGACAGATGACCAAACTAAGGTCATCAATCGAATGATCGTACATATAATATGCATGTACACTTCCAATAACCCCTGCACATGGGATGAGAGTCTTCTTGATGTCCAACATAGCTACAACCAAACCCTGCATAGCTCAACTAAGTACAACCCCTTTCAGGTGGGGTTGGGATTCCAACCATTGGGCCCCATGGATGTTGCACTACCCCTGGCGACCACCTCGGATAACTCATCCCTTGTGTTAGCACTCTGTAAAATTTGTTCGGCTGATAAAACAAACTACAGAGGTAACCTAAAAACCAACTTTAGAGCTGGGTAATAGCCTTCTCAGCTTAGAGAGGGCTCTCTCGTGTCACTTGGTATTTGTTTGGCAATCAATGGCTAGTCTTAGCTTGTTTTGGGGGTTTTTTGTATAAATTTGTTGGCAAGGAAGGGGAGGCACATTCAGGGCTATGGAGTCAAACTTTTGAAAATGAATGAAAACAATGACTAGCCAATAGAACTCTCTGAAGGATAAAAGCTAAATGAGGCGATGAATCTGAGTTGTAAATTGAAATTTGTAGAGTGTAAGATGAAAGGGGGAAAACAAGTAACTACATCAGAGAATTAATGGAATGAATTCTGAATTAGTTAGGAAGAAATACACATAGTTTAAATTTCTTCAGCCAATAGAATTACAAGATGAATTATGGGCCTTTGACTATCCAATTTAAACAGAAGACAACGTAAATGGAATTAAAGAACATAGGAAATACATACAATGAGAGAAGACAAAACTCATATCACCACCATTAGAATATTTTCATCGAGACTTCAAAAGCTTATGCATATGTATTCCATTCAGCTCCAGAAAAATTACAATAGAGTTCAGTGTTAAATTTTTAATAATGTACCAAGGCAAGTGTTTCTCCTCCCTAGGTGCCCAAGGGGAGAAATTGCCGAAAATGGGTCTTAGTCAAATTAATTTGTGAGATGCAAATTAAAAGATAGCTTTATGATTAAAGTGAGGGTGACTGAAGAGACACCAAATCTCAGCCACCCATCTAATCTAATCTTAGCTGTTAGATTAGAAAACTCCTCACCTTCCCTCATGAAGTTGATTAAGGCAAATGGGCGCATCCATTCAAGAAGTGGAAGAAATCTTGGTGAGAGGCCAAGAGGCTTTTTGGTGAGATGCCAAGAGCAAGAGGAAGAAACAACAGTCTTGTTGAGAGAACAAGAGAGGAGCTGAAGAATTCTTGTTGAGAAAACAAGAGAGAGGTCGAGCTGAAGAAAAGAGACAGTAGCAGCAATTTTTGGGAGCACTGGCATGCATTCCAAGGTTGCCGACTAGCATTGAGTGGCACAGAAATTGAATCTTAGCAGAGTTTTGGCACAAATTTCGTGACAGTCCGTACAACATTAATCGTCGTACTATTGTACGAATTTTTGGTTCAGAAATTGAGGAGCAAAGCTACAGAAATGTCCAAATAAGTTTGTGTAAATATCTGAAGATGAAAATGCTGTAAAAGGATTTCTCAGAAGCTCATAAATAATACAAATCCCTCTCTAACTAGTTTTCCCCTTGTGGGTTTTTCCAGGGTTGAAGTTAGACTGAAAATATTTGTGTCTAATATTTTCTGAGTTTTGCATATTGCTGATATTTAATTTCTGCATTGAAAACGATGTTCATAATCCTCATGTTTCAGTTCTGAAATTTATTTTCTGTTCAGAAATTTATTTTCTGTTAAGTTTTTAGATGCTGAAACACCGTTGTAGCTTATGCTGAAA
>JASDQU010195403.1:2406-19054 GCA_032191745.1 Picea mariana | reverse complement strand
GTTTTCTTTTCCTTAGTTTTTTTAGTTTTTAATTTATAAAATTAAAAAAAAAAATTATTTTTTTTGTTAAATATTATAAAATAGTGTTATTTAATTACAATTATTTTTTATGGATTGAAGTAAAGGTAAACAATTTGTTAAAAATAATGTTTTCCACTATATTTAAAAGTATGGAACTATCAATTAATTAAAGAGACACAATTATATGAAAAATATTAATTTAAAAAAATTAAATGGTTAATAACATTTTTAAGATTGAAAGAAGTATGAAAAATGACTAAAAACACAGTTGAAAACAAAAATATAAAAAATTTGATAATAGATGAAAAATAAGCATTAATTTTTTTTATTGTGGAAATATTATGGATCAAAAAAATTAAAATATCAAAATACCACCTAAAGAGGGAGGGGGTGCTACCGGTAGCACCATTTTTAAAAACGAAGTAAAAAATGTGACCCTTGAAAAAATAAGAACTCGACAAAGTTCTCGTTAAGTTGGTAATATTGTTGTTAATGTTTGGACATTGGGAAGACATTCTCTTAGATTAATAATTAATAATATAATTATTTATTATTAAATAATATATATAATAAATAAATGATAATAATAAATAGTTATTGATTATCCAAGGGATGTATCCTTTCATGGATGGTCACCATATGTTCTCTATATATGGAACAGTTATCATTGTAATAACATATTATCTCATATAGAAAAATCAACATGATATTACAACAGGACTAGGCTTGATTCCATCATGGGAGGGCTGAGTGAAATGGAAAACTATGAAAGTAGGAGAATAGAAGATGCACACAATATGTTTGACAAATTTCCTGAGCAAGATTTAGTTTTGTGGAATACAATTGTTGCGACATATTCTAGGCATGAGCTATGTGATGAGGCATTGAGATTATTTTATCAAATGCAACAGACAAGAGTCCAACCCAATTAGTTCACATTTGCTAATATTCTCCCAACATGTGCAATCCTAGAGAGGGCACGTGATTTTTTTGAAGCAATGAATCCGCAAGATGTGGCAACATAGAGAAGGCATGCATCATATTTGATGAAATGCCTCACCGAAATACAGTATCGTGGAAAGTTATGATGGCGGGGTATGCACATAATGGGCATGACGTCGAGGCTCTAAGTTTTTTTTTTTTCCGACATATACAGGTAGCTAGTGTGAAGTCAGACTTAAAGACGTTTTCTAGTGTCCTCCCTGCTTATGCTAGCATTGCAACTTTAGAACAATGTATGGAAATCCACGGAGAAATAATTAGAAGTAGATTTCAGACTTATGTCTCTTGGGGAGTGCCCTTGTAGACATGCATGCAAAATGTGGAAACATAGAAAAGGGGCATTCTTTATTCGATAGGATGACTTCACGAAATTCCGTTGCCTGGACATCCATGATTGCAACATATGTGATGCATGGTTTTGGTAGTGAATCCCTCAAAGTCTTCGAACAAATGCAAAAATTTGGCATAAACCCATACCATGTCACATTACTTTGCGTTTTTACTACATGCTTCCATGCATGTCTAGGGCCATAAATACTTTGATTGCATGAGAAAAATATTATCATGTAATACGTACAATGGAGCACTATGGTTGCATGGTTGACTTTATTGTTCATGCTGGGCGATTTTATGAGGCACAATATTTTATCAACATAATGCCAATGAAGCCTAATACTATTGTGTGGAGTGGGTAGGTGGAATGACATTGAAATGGTCTGCAAAATGATGCAAGATAGGTGTGTTATCAAACACAACTCCTTTCCTACTGGAATATGCACGACCAACCATGTAGTATCTGCCTATACCCCAATCGACAATGAGAAGTACGTCTATAGTTTTCTTTCGACTGAGCATAAGAAAATTGGTCTACAGAGGCTTGTTATACAAAGCATCCACTGCCAACATACAATCTGCTTATAATGTTTCTATCTTTTGCGAGAAGAATAGGTGGGCAATGACGAAGGATTTGAGCTTGTTTCCTCATCCTCATCCTCGATAACTTCGTCATCAAAATCAAATAAAATATTTTCCTCTATTAGTTTTCCCATGCTATAATTGTTACTAGCTTCCAACTCAATCATGATGATATTGTTCATATGTCACAACTGATATAGCAAAGGCTGCGACACCATCTTATATTGTTAATGTTTTTGAATCTTTTGGTTTTGAGACAGACCTTAGGTACCATACATGGGAAAGCATTTTGCCTATCTATATTTAACCATTGATCAATTGTGCCAGGAGACCATTGGACAAGCACGGAAATGGTTGTTTTCTCTTATGAGAAGTATTATGTATCCAAATAGAAGAGTTGGCATGGAGCATAATAGGGTTTGGAAACCTTAATATCCACAACACACGCCTAATCACATAAGAAAAACATGCTGAAGAAACTAAGGATATGTGCCGTTAGGATACTTTCTTTTGGAGTGAGTGGTTTCATGAGGCGAAGTATGACATAAATGAGGAAGATTTGCATCCGTTATCCTCATTTCCAAAAGTAATGGAAAGCCTTTTTCTCCCTTGAAACAAAAATGCTTTTTGAAATTGATATTGAACCAGTGGATGGTCTTTCTCCAGTGTGGGACAACGATGTAATATTTTTAAGCAGTCAAGACTTGAATATGACAACATTTACTGTAGTAGGCATTGGGAAAAAAACAAAATGGCAACAAGGGTCATTAACCCTGATACGTGAACCCTTATTTCCTTGAAGGACCATTTTCCCTAGTACGAGATCCTAGAAGATGTCTTATTGTATTTGAGCCACTTTACCTAGTATGGGTGCTCAATAATGTTATGCATGTCATCAATATTGCTAGTGTGAAAGCAATGAGAGAGAAAAGGAGATCAACCCCCTTGATCTTCTCTCTTTCTAGTGTAGTCTCTAGAAGGGGGACCTGGTTAGTGGATAGTGAGACCACAAACTAGACTAGAGTCAGAGCATTGTAAAAAACAACAAGGAGCCAGTTGGCTCATGCAAAGAGGTAGACATGGAGGGAAAGACCTTCCAACATGATTTCAATGAGATACATTCCCATACATGATGCTCAAAGATAGGAAGTATCTAGGAGCAGTATACCTCAAGGATGGGATCATACCAGATAGCTGAGACAGTTCCAGTGTATGTAGAGGCACTCCAAGATAGGGAGGAAGTACTACATTCAAAGGGAGTAGAGATTGAGTTACCCCCAGAGAAGGGAGAAGATCTACCTTCAGTGTCAGAGGGAGCATATACAGAGGAGGAGTCACCTCCAACTCCAAAGGGAGTAGTTATTGATCCACTCTTAGTTCCAGATAGAGCAACTACAGAGGAAGCAATTGCAGAGAGAGAGTGAAGGAGCCAGTTCCACAGAGAGCAGCCTTAGAGGAGGGAAGTTGCTGACAGAGTAGAGAAGTTACTCTTAGTCTTAGTGTTTAGCAATTATAGAGTCCCAGAGGGAAATTTTGTAGTGAATTCAAAGTGGATATATAAGATCAAACACACAACTGACGGGAGCATCGAGAAGCACAAAGTGAGATTTGTTGCAAGAGGATTCTCTCAACTGGAGGGAATAGATTATAAGGACACAATTGCTCCTATTGCTCGATACAATTCTAACCAAAATATTATTTCCCTTGCAACATCCATGGGTTGGAGACTGTTAGTAACATTTCTTGTCCTGGGCACAAGAGTATTTAGGTCTGCAAGTTGCATGAGAAGCGCCCGAGCGCAACGCAGAAAAATATCATTTCAGGCTTCCAAGCAAGCAAGCGGGAGAGATTATATTGTCGACAGTCCAGATTCATCCATAAGAGAAGATCAAAGGTTGGCAGGAAATCGCGATTAGCGGAGGTGCGTCAAGATTATCACAATGGATAATGCCCATGTTGTGTGCAGGAAAGGATAGCATCCGTCCATCCAAAGGATGTGTGGCACAAGATATAGTCATGTCGGCATTTCGACATTCGAGAGTTCGAAGGGTGAGGGTTCTATGTTGTTCTACATCTCGAAACCCCGAACCCCGATGCGTCGAAAGCGCCCAAAGTCGGGCCCGCAGTATCACGGAGCAATCTCAGCCATCCATTGACAGGAGACACTTGGCGCGCGATTAGGCTCCTCGCCGTTTCACCCATTGCGATTTCGAGGCGCAAGAAGCAAATCCGTCATATTCCCGATACGCGAGGTGCCGGGAGTGTCCAGGACCCGTGCCCACAGCATCACTGAGTGAATTCAGGACCGTCAGATCTAAGAGGATGCGTGGCGCCCAATTAATCCATCTCAGCATTTCGCTCATCGCGACTATGATAAGCAAGGATCAACTCCTTCCTATTCGCGAACGTCGAAAGCGCCTTCGAGAATAAACGCAGGGGGCACAACCCGTGGTCACTTGGGAAATAAAAGAGCCGTGCAAGAGGGGCCAAAGGCGTCGGGTTTCAGTCACAGAGAGGCCCATCACGATCTCTAGGTGCCATCGGATTCGATCTCAATCCTATTTATTTCTTGAAGTAAATGAAGGTGAGAGGAGGTGGTTGAAACCTCTCCTCGTTCATTAAGTATAAGGTATGGAGGGTCTGGCAAGTGGTCTGCTCGAGAGGGTCCTGTGTAACCATTTTTCCAAAGAAGCCATGCCGAGTCCTCGACTAGCCAGAGGAGGTCTGCACATGCTAACTTGGCTCTTAATGCCTCAACTACTCCCCTTACAGGAGCCATGCGCAATCAAGGTGGCGTCTGACGAAGAATATCTGTCCAAATTCGGTTGAAGGGACACTAAGCCTTGGATGACTGAGCATGCCGCTGTTAGGCGAATTTTTCTGAGTATATAAACTCAGTCTTTGTATTTTGTAATCTATCGATGGTTGAGCAAGGCTCCCGGTTGTAAAACTTTAATGAAGCACTGTTATTTTGGCTATGCATGGACTCTTGAGACTTCTTGCCTTATGAATGCCAGTTTCTGTTACGTCTTTGTTTATACTGTGTTAGAGTAGGTCGGAATTGGAGGATCCAATCGAGTTGTAACTGTTATAGGATGATGTAGGTTGTATCACTATAACAGTTGCATTTTTCTAATTGATCTAAGTGATTTTCTTAGCGCTGTACGACTTGGAATTGGAGGATCCAGTCAAGTCCCCCTTTCAGTTTCTCGAAGCCCTGAAACAAGAGGATCTTGCATTCTGAGTTTTTCTTCTACAAACTGTTGAAAGGACCGTTGCATGAAGTAGTTTGTTCACTCTCCTCACCAAGTCTTCCACCTGTTCATCCTTTAAGCAACTCACTGACTGAAGTTAGATCAAGACCTCCTTTGTTCCTTACATACCAGACCCAGTCCCTGAGTTAGAGTGATAACTCCCCGAGTCTCTACCCATTTGATCACCCATTAAAAGCTATCGTGACATAAAACTGATGGGCATTGGGCTCTGCTCCTGCAAGAAATCCAGGAGTGACTTCTGACACTAACATTTCTGGCGTCGTTGTCGGGGACGAAGTTGAAAATTTTCCACGGGATTGAATGATATTGCACCTCTGATTCTGAAGGTGCATCAGGTATCAGAGCCTTTGAAGATTGCTACTGTGCACCTGGCGACTCCATTGTGACGACTCCACTGTGGCAAACCTGCCGTGTTAATTGTGGCTTTCAGAGGCAGACACACATGGTCTCATCCACAGTTGCCTCTAGCTACACCTGAAACTAATCCGGAGGTGGTTCTCAGAAAAGGAAAGGCCTCTGAAGAAGAAGCGTCCACCGCCGAACCAGGTAATCTGCCATCTCCTTCTGTAAGAGCTTCATTCTCTCCTCCTCAGTTTCTTAATAGACCTCATTCTGAGGTTTCTCGTTTCCTGAATTTCGGGAGTGTTCCTGCTGAGTTTTCCCCTCTTGGTCTGGGATTGGAGGGAGAAACCCTTGTCACTCCCCTCTCCTCTGAAGCTGTACTTCGGCGTAGACCCAGGACCGCTAAAGATTTCCCAACTCCTATCTTTACCACTCCTCCTCTTGCTACTGTTACCACTCCTGCACAAAGAGGAGCATCTGTTGTCTTAAGCCCGTTAGCCTTCTCCTTAAATCCCCTTCTGTTTCCCATTCCACTTCAAGACTCATTCCCAGTAGCCCCTTCGCGAGCTCCTTCTCCTCCAAGTTCTCCTCCACCTAATATTCCTATGGTTGGTGTCAATACCCCTCTAAGTAGAATGGACACTATAGTCACTGCCAGATATGCTCCCTTAATCCTACCCCATCCTATGAATCCTCTCCCTGTTGGAGATTACTTGAAATATATGCCCAAGTTCACTGGGGAAGGGGACATAACTGCGGAGGAGAACCTGGCTTCTTTCTACAGTTATGCAAACAACCTGAACATTGAAAATGAAGATGTCTAGATGAGATTCTTCATCCAGAGCCTGGATGGTGAGGTGAGGAAATGGTCTATAGAATTGGCCCCCAGATCTATTGCTGGGATCGAAGCTCTGGATAGTGCTTTCCTGAGGCAGTGGGGAGATAGGAAGTATTTCATGTATTACATGGCGGAGTTCGGATCTTTGAAGAAGATGGAAGGAGAATCTGTCTCTGACTTCTCCAAAAGATTCAATAAGATGTATAATAAAATTCCTGCTGAGATAAAGCCCTCAGAAGCCTCAGCCAAGATTTCTTGTGCTAGTGCGTTTGGCCCCGATTTATGTCTTCTATTAAGAGAAAGAAGAGCCACCTCCTTAGCTCAAATGCAAGATGTGGCCATAGAAGTGGAATCCAATGTATTAGCAGTTGATAGACTGAGGAACAAGGCCGATGCAGACAGGAGAAAGGAAAGATCTGAAGCCTCAACTTCTGGCCCATCGGTGCCCCACCCTCAAGTGGATGAACTGACCAAGATGGTGAGGTCTCTATCTGCAGAGATGGAGAGAATGAAGGTGGAGGGAAGACAAGCATACAAGGGCCCTCAAAATGCCGAAAACAAAGGAAGCTTCAGGAGGCCAAACAATATTACCTCCCCGACTGTGCAAAGAGAGAGGGGAAGAGACAGAGAAGACTAGAATATTAAGGCCCCTTTCCAAAAAAAATTTGTGGCCGAGGGAAAAGAAGGGGAAGCGGATGAGCTTGATCCCAAAATTCATTGCTTCGGGGACACTCCTCCTTTTCCTCATCTCACTCAATCAACATACGAGGAGTCTCTCATGGACAATCAGCTAAATGAACTGAGCAAGGGAGACAAGACTAGTGGCACCCAAGGCAAGTATGACCTGAGGTCTAAGAAAAAGACAGTAGCACCTGATGTTCCTGAGCAGTCCACTAGAACAGAGAAGCCTGCTAATGAAGTAGCAGACAGTCATAGAGGTAAGAAGCCCCGACCTCTCTCCCCCATAGTCCAGAGTCATGTCCCCGAAATAAAATAAATCCCAAAGCTTACATCTTCTTTTAATTTCGAGCATGAAATTCAAAAGATTAGAATTCTTGTGCCCCTAACCGAATTGATTAAACATGAAGGGTTCAAGAAACGCTTCTCTGAGCTTTTACAGTCTGAGGTCTCATGCCTTCCCATAGACTCCATCAATTTGCAAGATAAAAAGCTTGCAGTTATTCTAGGTCCTATGGTAGAAGACAGGAATGACTCATCCCCTCCCTTCTACACTTCCTTGAACATACATGACAAGGTACTGCACAATTGCTTGATGGATTCTGGGGCTTCTCACAACCTCATGCCCAAAACAGTCATGGAATAATTAGGGCTAGAAGTCACCTGAGCCTACCATGACTTCTATTCCTTTGACTCTAGGAAAGTTCAATGTCTAGGAGTCATCAAAGACCTGGTCATGACCTTATTTCAATTGCCCATGAAAAGTGTGGTCATGGATATTGTAGTGGCTGATGTCCCCCCCAAGTTCAGTATGTTGTTATCAATATCTTGGATAAAAAGACTGGGGGGGAATTTGCAGATGGACCTCACATATGCTACTATCCTAGTGTTTGGGAGAGAATATAGGAGGCTATATAGGGAAGCCCAATTGGCCTATATAATCAGTGACGAGTCCAACCATACCAACCATCCTATTTTTGCTTTGGAAACTGATTTAGGTTCCAGTTTACTACAACTCACTCATGATCCCGAGCCTCCTCTTAAACTCAGAAAGCCGCCCACCACTTCCCATAAATTTCCTCCCTCCATCACCGCCGTCTAGAAAATGTTTTTTGATGGAGCCTCTTCCAGGGAAGGCGCTGGTGCTGGGGTATTTTTTGTATCACCTGCTCATGAAACCATGTCTCTTTCATACAAGCTAGAATTTGAAACTACTAACAATGTGGCAGAGTATGAAGCTCTTATCCTAGGATTAAGAGTCGCAAGGGAAATGGGAATTCAGGAAGTAGCAGTGTTCAGAGATGCAGAATTGGTGGTCCAACAGATCAGAAACGCTTATCAGGCTAAGCATCCTCGACTCAGGAGCTACAGAAATGAGGTATGGGACCTAATTAACAGTTTCTTCTCAGCATTTAACATTTCTTTCATCCCAAGAGAGAATAATACAATGGCAGATTCCTTGGCTACATCCGCAAGCAGTTTCAAAGTGCCCTTGCCACCTAAATTCAGATATGATGTGGAAGTAAAATACAGGCTCTCCATACCTGACAATGTCAAACATTGGAAGGTATTTGAGGACGATCTCGAGATCAATAAATTCTTGGAGACTGTCGAAGAATTTCAGAGATGCATATCAACCAAGACTCTGTCTCTGAAGAAAAGCTTGATGGGGGTAATTTTCTGAATAAGATTGCAGAGCGTAACATTGTGCAGCTGCCCAGCAATCATATTCCGAAGGGTCTGGTTCCTTTGGAAAGGATTTTTGATAAAAATGATGTGGCATTAAAAGGGGAGATCTCAGAAGATGACGCTGATACAATTCAGTGCAACATTGGCACTAAGAGTGAGCCCAAGTTGGTCAAATTGTCAAGAATCCTGACAACGGAACAGAGGTCTGAATATGCTGGACTTTTGAGGGAATTTGCTGATGTTTTCACCTGAAACTACGCAAACCTCAAAACATATGACACTTCTGTCATTGAGCATAAAATCCCATTAAAGGGGGAGGCAAAGCCATTTAGGTAGAGGCTAAGACAGATCAATCCTATGCTACTGCCTATTATGGAGAGGGAAGTGAAGAAGTTGCTACAAGCCCAGATCATCGTACCACTGAGATATTCAGAGTGGGTGGACAACTTGGTACCAGTAAGGAAAAAGAATGGAGAAATCTGACTCAGTGTGGACTTTAGAAACCTGAACAGAAGCTCATGAAAAGATAACTACCCCTTACCAAAGATGGAACATATACTACAGAGGGTAACAGGAGCATCCATGATGTCCATGATCGATGGTTTCTCTGGCTACAATCAAGTCTCTGTTCTTCCTGAGGATAGGGAAAATACGGCATTTACCACTCCATGGGGCACATTCATGTATGCCAAAATGCCTTTTGGACTGATGAATTCAGGGGCGACGTTTCAACATGCCATGGACATAGCTTTCATTGGGGAAAAGGATAAATTTGTAGTCGTCTATCTGGATGACATCACAATATTTTCAAAATCTGATAAAGAACATTGTTGTTATCTCAGGAAGGTCTTCCTGAAATGCAGGAGTTTTGGTATTTCATTGAACCCCAAGAAATCTTTGTTCGCCATGCAGGAGGGGAAGTTACTAGGCCACATAGTATCAACGGAAGGAGTCAGGATAGATCCTAGCAGAGTTGAGGCAATACAAGCCTTATCAATCCCGAGGTCCAAGAAAGAGGTCCAATCTTTCCTTGGTAAGATTAATTTTCTAAGGAGGTTTGTGCCTAACTTTGTTGAGGAGGTAAAACTTATAACAGCCATGTTAAGGAAAGAAAATGAAGTGAGGTGGACTTCTGAATCGTGAAATTCCTTTGAGAAAATAAAGAAGGCCCTGACTGAAGCCCCTGTGCTTATTAGTCCCGATTACTCAAAGGATTTCCTTATTTTCTCCTTTGCCTCACCTAACACGCTGGCTGTTGTTTTACTACAGACAAACAAGGTTGGGCTAGAGCAGCCTATTGCCTATTTCAGCTGAGCATTGAGGGATGCCGAAGTCAGGTATGACACTATGGAGAAGCAGGCCTATGCCCTGGTAAAGGCTCTCAAGGAATTTAGAATCTATGTCCTGCAGTAAAAAATCATCGCTTATGTCCCCTCAACTATTGTTAAAGACATTCTTATTTAGCCTGACATAGACGGGAGAAGGAGTAAGTGGATAGCCAAGATTCTAGAATTTGAACTGGAAATAAGGCCTACCAAATTGATCAAAGGTCAAGGTTTAGCCAAGCTATTGGCTGAAGCCAATTGCCAAGCCTTGGGGGTAAGTTTCATCAGTGTCAGAGGGAGCATATACAGAGGAGGAGTCACCTCCAACTCCAAAGGGAGTAGTTATTGAGCCACTCTTAGTTCCAGATAGAGCAACTGCAGAGGAAGCAATTTTAGAGAGAGAGTGGAGGAGCCAGTTCCACAGAGAGCAGCCCTAGAGGAGGGAAGCTGCTGACAGAGTAGAGAAGTTACTCTTAGTCTTAGTGTTTACCAATTATAGAGTCCCAGAGGGAAATTTTGTAGTGAATTCAAAGTGGATATATAAGATCAAACACACAACTGACAGGAGCATTGAGAAGCACAAAGTGAGATTTGTTGCCAGAGGATTCTCTCAACTGGAGGGAATAGATTATAAGGACACAATTGCTCCTATTGCTCGATACACTTCTAATCAAACTATTATTTCCCTTGCAACATCCATGGGTTGGAGACTACATCAAATGGATGTGAAGACAACTTTTTTCAATGGAGAGATTGAGTAAGAAGTATACATCGAGCAGCCAAATGATTTTGTGATACATGAGAAGGAGTCTCATGTGTGTAGGTTGAAGAAGGCCCTGTATGGACTCAAGAAGGAACCTTGAGTTTGGTATGCAAGGATTGATGGACACCTGATGATTTTGGGCTTCATCAAAAGTGTTGTTGATCCCAACCTATACTACAAGATTGCTAATGGTGAGTCCTTTATTTTGGTCCTCTATGTTGATGATTTATTCCTCACCAATACATAGAGCCTTATTGTTGAATGCAAGTATGCGTTGGTCTTTGAGTTTGAGATGAAKAACCTTGGTATGATGCACTACTTCTTGGGACTAGAGGTGTGGAAAAAAACTAATGAGATCTTCCTGAGTCAGGGGAAGTACACAATTGAGATATTGAAGAAGTTTGGGATGATGAACTGTAAGCCAATGGCTACACCAATAGTTACGAATCTGAAGAAACTAAGTGTGTCTTCTTCTGGTTCTGATGATATTGATCTTGCCATGTACAAACAACTGATTGGATCATTGATGTATTTGGTTAACAACATAATAGATACTTTCTATGCAGTGAATGCACTTAGCCAGTTTATGAGTCAACTGAGACAAACACACTGGATTGTTGCGAAGCATGTGTTGAGATACCTGCGAGGCAGAGTTGGACATGGTGTAGAGGAAGGCAATACTAGTGTAGTACCTTCCTACAAATAAGTATTTTGATGATGTTCTTACTAAACACCTTACCAGGACAAAGTTCAAGTACTTCCATGACATACTTGGTGTGGCAAATAATGCCTCCCTTTCTAAGAGAGAGTGTTGATGTTTGCATCTTCCTGAGACATTCTCCAGATCGTACTCCTTTGTGACTGAGGTGAGTTGATATGTGAGGACATTTATCCGAGAAGGGATAAGTGGGTTTGTGCTTATAGCCCAACATCCCTTGTGGAGAGCACATGAGGGCATGTTAAGGGAGTTGACCTTGACGTCACACATTATGGAGAGTTGACCCTAATGTTTATAAAGGGATTAGCCTCTAGAAGTCCACATGGGAGTGCCATGCATGGAAAACATTCTCCAGATCGTACTCTTATGTGACTGAGTTGAGTTGATATGTGAGGACACTTATCTGAGAAGGGATAAGTGGGTTTGGATTTATATCCCAGCTTCCCTTGTGGAGAGCACATGAGGACACATCCCTTGTAGAGAGCACATGAGGACATGTCAAGGGAGTTGACCTTGACGTCACACACTGTGGGGAGTTGACTCTAGTGTTTCTAGAGAGAGTAGCCTCTAGAAGTCCACATGGGAGTGCTATGTGTGAAAAACCTTTTGCTACTACGGTGGTTGTGTACCACTCACAAATTTTGTGTTTCTCTAGACAATAGTTATGTACTGCTACAATGGTTGTGTACCACTGGTAGTGACTGTATGTCACTAGACAGTAGACATGTGCTACTAGCAATGGTTTTGTACCACTGGAAAGTAGTTGTGTACTACTATGGAAAGCTACCTCCCTATCTAAGAGGGAGTGTTGATGTTTCAACATCGGGCACACCTTCTCTTAGATTCGGTTGCAGACCAAGGGAGATAGGATATATTTATCACAAAGGTGTACTTATGGTAAATGGGCCTAGGCGTAGTCCTTCCTTGATCATGACAAGGAATAATATGGAATCAAGGTACTTGATGTGCTTTCCATGTTTCAGTTTGCATTGGGATGACATTCACTCATAGGGATGTACCTGTGGTGAACGACCCTGGTGTGGTGTTTGTACTAATCATGGTGATTTGACAAGGAATGATAAAGAATCAAGATGCTAGGTGCTATCACATGCGGACCAAGAGTGGGCCTGATCTCAAAGAGATTTAGTTGGCTCAGAGGGAAAGCGATAGGGGGAGTTTCCCCTCGGTTCAAGTAGGAGAGAGACATCTCCTAAGACTAACATATAAGTGTCATGAATCTAGGGAAATTTTTTTATACTTCAGAGACAAGCTTGGCATGATGTAGAATGTCTCCCTCGTTGAGAGGAAGTGTTGATGTTTGGATAACATCGGGAAGAAATTCTCTTAGATAAATAATCAATAATATAATTATTGATTATTAAATATTATCTATAATAAGTAAATGATAATAATAAATAGTTATTGATTATCCAAGAGATGCATTCTTTCATGGATGATCACCATATGTTCTCTATATATGGAACACTCATAATTGTAATAACATATTATCTCATATAGAAAGATCAACAACTAAGACTACCATCAAAGAGGTCATGTACTTTCTTGAAGAATCCTATCTTAACCTCGTATATAAAACCAAAATACAAACAACCGAGTAACCACACACAAAAAAGAAGTTTTTTACATAAATCAAATAATAATGAAAATTGTGTGTTAAAAAGACACTGAATTTGTGATTTTGGAGATTAAATATAGAAATTATTTCTTATCCCATGAAAATAAAGCCATGGGTGCAAGTGATTTACCAAATAAAAAGTAAAGTTCAAGTTATTAAATTTTGAAAACTTAAAAAATATTTCTATGTTTTTCCTCTGAATATCTTTGCATCCATATCAAATGTAAATATCAATAATACATTATCCACAAATACTTTTCTTTAGATGGATTGAATAGCTTCAACTATTTCAAATGCATTGTCTCTTCAACATAAGTTAGTGTTAATTAAAATGTTGTGCGGTTTATTGATTTGGAAAAGCTTACCTATATTTCAACACAACAAAGTCGAAATCAATAACATTCAATTTCATTGCTTGTACCATAGTAATCATTGGTATTGAGTCAAAATAATTAATATACAAATTAATTGAATACACGAATAATATTGCAATGTTTTTATCAAAATTATGATAATGTTAATAATATTTAAAACAATTTTGTTGGGTAATTATTTAAACTACAATTTGCGGGTAATATCTGATTTTAAATATGGGATTAAGGCTAGATGTTATTTGAAGGCATATGATCACACACTTATGTAGCCTCAATTATGACAATATACGATACCAATCTTCTTGGAAATGCTATCTAGGATAATACTACCTTTTGGTTTTGGAGTAAGACCTACAATTACTTTTGATTGGCTAAGAGATTGCTTTCCTTAGACATAAGGAAACATGTTAATGAAAAGAACCAAAGGTGAAAGATATGCTTCCTACACTAATCAATGAGATAAAAATGTGCAAAAATTAAATAAGCATAGTTGTAGTAATAAACAACACAAAAGCATGCAACCATCAGATGGTGATTTTTTGAGGAAAGCCCAGGAGAAAAACCAAATTCTAAATAATGATCAATGTATTATTTAGAACTAAATGATTACAATACATTATATAGTCTCCATGCTCTCAACAAGTGTAATGACCCATTTTAACCTAATTAGCTAAACTACATTATGACCTACTTATAATTTGTTGCTTATTATCTCTGGAACATTGTTAGAACAATGCCACTTTAGTATATGGACATGTGGGCCTACATATATGGGAATATTATGAATAATTATTGTTTATGTGATTAATAATAGATATTGTGCGATTTACTTCTAGCATGTTAGTTTTAAATAAAGTATTTTGATACATGGATACCAAGTTTGAATGATATGTTTTAATGCAATTAATACCATACACATGATGGATTAGTTGGTTTACATTGTTTATCAATGAGTAACATGGTAATCACATGTCAATAGATTTATGGTTATTCACGATTTGATGTTGTAAACTAATCTACAGGTTGAATGGGCTACGTGTTAGTTGGATAAGTGTGATATTAAAGTGGTCGGTGTCATGAACATCAAATGAGAAATAATATGTTAGGAATCAATGCATGTTCATAATTTAGTTATACAAACAACAAAGTGAATAGACGTGAGAATACATTTAACTGATGTTAGAGTAAACAATTCATCTAAAGTGCTCAACCATTCAGTGAGAACATTTTCAAACATTGAATTATAAAAATAGATATCCATAGCTGAGATGTATTTATAGAGGAGAAAGACACACACACACACAAAAAACTTACAATATTCATTACTAACTTAACTTCATCTAGTTTTTATTGACACAATCTCAAGATCTTGTCATGCAACATTATTGTGTGCACATAAAATTTGGTCACCAAAAATAACCAGAGTTGCATCATTGTTTGCATACAAATCCCGACCACCTAAAATAAATCCTTGGTGATCCATACGGGGGAAATGGTTAACCTCTTTCATTGCTTTCAAAGAAAACAAGTGTTTAACTAATTAAAAATAATTAAGGTTATACTCCAAGATCAAAAGACAATTTCATCCCAAATCTATTTCTAGAAGAAAGTGGATGTTGGCATTACTAAGACTACCAACAAATAGTTCATGTACTTTCCTCAAGAAGCCTATCTTAACCTCATACATAAAACCAAAATACAAATAACCAAGTAACCACAACACAAAAAACACCTTAAAAAAAGAAAAAAAAATGAAACAAAACAAACTTTTACATAAATCAAACAATAGTGAAAATTGTATATTAAAAATACACTAAATTTGGAAATTTGAAAATTAAATATAGAAATTATTTTTTATCCCATGAAAAAAAGCCCTAGGTGCAAGTGATTTACCAATACAAATGAAAAATTCAATTTATTAAATTTTGAAAAATTAAATTTTTTTCTCTGTTTTTCCTCTGAATCGTCTTTTCATTCATATGAAATGTAAATTCCAATAATACATTATCCACAAATACTTTTCTTTAGATGGATTGAATAGCTTCAACTATTAATGAAATTCAAATGCATTGTCGCTTCAACATAAGTTAGCATTAACTAAAATGTCGTGTGGTTTATTGATTTGGAAAAAGTTACTGAGATTTTAACATTAAAAAACTCGAAATCAATAAAATTCAATTTCATTGCTTGTACCTAGTACCATTGTATTCATCGATATTGAGTGAAAAGAATTAGTATACAAATTAATTGAATGCAAGAATAATATTACAATGTATTTATCAAAATTATGATAATGTTAATAAATATTTAAAACAATTTTGTTAGGTAATTGTTTAAACTACAATTTGGGGGTTATATCTGATTTCATATATGAGATTAAGACTAGATGTTATTTGAAGGCATATGATCACACTTATGTAGCCCCAATTATGACAAAACATGATACTAACCTTCTTGTAGATGTTATCTAGGATAATACTACCTTTTCGTCTTGGAGTAAAATCTACAACTACTTTTGATTGGCTAAGAGCTCGCTTTCCTTAGACATGAGGAAACATGTTAACGGAAGGAACCAAATGTGCAAAACATGCTTCCTACACTAATCAATGAAATAAGAATGTGCAAAAATTAAATAAACATAGTTGTAGTAATAAACAACACTAAAGCATGCAACCATTAGATGGTGTTTTTCCAAGGAAAACCTTTCGAGGAGAAAAACCACATTCTAAAGCATGCTCAATGTATTATTTAAAAACTAAATGGTTACAATACATTACAAAGTCTCCATGCTCTCAACAAATGCAACGACCCATTTTGACCTAAGTAGATAAACTACATTATGACCTACTTATAATTTATTGCTTATTATTTGCGGAACATTGTTAGAACAATGACACTTTAGTATATAGACATGTGGACCTACATATATGTGAATATTATGAATAATTATTGTTTATGTGATTAATAATAGATATTGTGTGATTTACTTCTATCATGCTAGTTTTAAATAAAATATTTTTATACATGGATACCAGGTTTGAATGATACGATTTAATGCAATTAATATTATGC
>JASDQU010195402.1:0-19715 GCA_032191745.1 Picea mariana | reverse complement strand
ACCATGTCCAGCCGTCCTCAGGAAGTTGTCTTCCTGTATCTACTCCCGGGAATGATCCGGTAGGGATCTCTTCACAGAGATTCCCTCCTTGGAAAGGTTCACCCAGAACCCAGAATAAGGATTCGAACACACAGGTCTTATTAACCCTGTACAAGGAGGAACGATCCTATTAAGGTTCCGAGATAGTAGTGTTGTGAGATGAGATAAGTCGACGGATGAGATCTCGTCGGGGTACCCATGGTCATTCACGACCATTTGATTGATGGAAGTAACAAGAGCATTACATACCTTGCCCCTTTGCCCTCTATCATCGTGAGCAACGAGAATTTGGGATCGTAAACTCCAAGACCCAAACGATCGAATCTAGACCGTTAGATCTCGGTCCAATTACCCATCAGCCGTTGGATCTAGAGAAACTGCGCAGGGGTTAAGCGCAGGGGTAGGCGTGCGAGGAAGTGATCCGAGCCATCAGATCTAGAGTAGAAATCCCGAAAACCGTTGGATCGGGAGGAGTTCCACGAAGTATAACTTCTGGAAGGGGAGCGTGCAGGAGAAATGATCTGAACTGTTGGATCTTAGATCATAGTCCCGAAAACCGTCAGATCTCGAGAAGATGTGCCGGGGTTAAACCTTAGTGTGCGGAGAAAGAATCTCAGCCAGAACACGTGGCAAGAGATCTCGAAGAGTCGGGAATCGGGGAATCAGGGATCCTGAGAGCAAGGGAAACAGGACTTCGAAAGTCTTGAAATCTCGAGAGAAAATCTAAGCCGTCCGGTTGGAGAGGGACACGTGTCACGAGATCGTCCATCTCAGAGATTCGGAGTACCAGGCATCGGGGCCACTCAAGTCTCGAAACAACAATAAGATCTGGACCGTCCATCAGAGGGACTGGTGTTAGAGATCAAGCACCATCGGCGTTTGACACATCGAGAAATCGGAATTTCCGAGGACAAGAGACACGGGATAGGATAAGTCGCAAATCCCAAGGAAGGGATATCCACCGTTGATCTTGGTAGGATGCGTGGCAGGACATCTGGGCGAGTTGGCATTTGGAGCATCGGGTTTTCCAAAGGCAAGAAACTCTTGCATACAGGAATCGCAATCCGTGATTTCCCGACGCAATCATAACCGTTAACCTGAGGGACGCGTGTCAGAGGATCCCTTAGAGTCGTGAATCGGGAAATCAGAGTCTTCGATGGTAAGAAATTTGTGCAACAGGAAATCGCGATCCGCGATTTCCCGACGGAATCAGCACCGTCCATCAACGAGGACACGTGTCGGGCATCCAGAGAGAATCGGGGATCGGGATATCGCAAGTCCCGGGTATAGGTGTGTTGTGTCATCATAAACACCGAAATCCTGATGGGAGGTTATACGGCGGTGGCCTTATGGTAAGTGGTCACATGGTCTAGTGTATAGCATAGAGGGCTAATGTGTTAGGGGCGTATCGGGGATCGAAGAATCACGAGTTCTGAGGACTCGTGAATTACGACAACGGAAATCCCGAACCTACGATAGAAGTAGCCCCGTGCAGAAGGTAAGACCATGGTGGTAAAGGCAGTGAACCACAGGCTTGGCCTGGGGATTTAATGCGTAAGGAGCACATCGGAATTCGGAGGATCGCAAGGCGTGGGGTGAATGAGTTTTGACATTTGAAACCCCGAAACCCGATATTGAACCAGGAATTGGCACCTCGTTAATGAAGGTTTATGGAGATTTCTCATCTGTGGGAGATTAACCCCAAAACTTTTAAAATATGATAGTGGGTGTGTTACACTTAATCTAATTTGTTTTCTCCCTGGAAAACCCATGCTTTGAAATTTAATTGGATTGGTCATTTGCTTATTCTAATGCGTTTTCTCCCTGGCGAAACCCAATCTTCGAATTCAAATGGAATTGGTCTGCGCAATATCATAAAATTGTGTAGGTAAGTTAATATTTTGGTCTGTGTTGCATTTATTCTTTTTATACAGTGATTTAGTTCCCTTAAACTCAATGATTTAATACTCTTACACAACAATTGGTCTCCCAAGGGCTCAACGAATTTACTTCTTTTTACACAATGATTTAGTCCCCATAAACTCTGCGATTTTTACTGGTGTGTAACCATGACAGAGTCAGATTCTCTCTTTTAACCCTTGCCATAGCGTTTATCTACCAAACAATTTGCCTCTTGGTGCATTTTTGCATTTTTATTGATGTGCAAAGTGATGTTTGGTTTTATTGATGTGCAAACTGATGTGCATTTGTATTGATGTGTGTTATTATTGATGAGAAACTGATGTGCGTTTTTAATGATGTGAAATTTGATGTGCGTTTTTATTTATGTGCATTTCTTTTTCTTATCTCGGTGATTTTTCTCTTTTTACTCAACATTTCTATTCTTAGAATTTGTAAACTTAGGCTCATATTTATGCTCTGAGTCTTACACTCAGAATTACTAATTTTATGCTCAGATTCTCACACTCATAATTGATAAATTATGCTCGGCATTTTACTTAGTGATTTCATCCTCTTATTACTCAGTGAATTGTTCTTTATGCTTAGCCATTTCTTACATAGATTTCCTCTCTGCGTTTTTCCATAGGATTTCGCCCAGCTACCTTTGTATGATTTATATTCGGAGTGGAATTAATGTCTATCCGCCTTCCCTTACCGTCTCTGCGGTCCGTCTTCGTTTTCCTTAGCAAACTTACCTTTTATTACTCAATGTTATTCCTGATATTAATCAATGATTTTTCCTCTTATTTCTCAGTGAATTTACCTTGTTACTCAACTATTTTACCTTTTATAGACATCTGAAATGTATTCCATGCTTTTACGTTTATGATCACCATGTTTTTAACTTTCTGAATGAGTGCTTCTTAATAATGTTTATTACAATTATTGTTCTCTCTCTGCATAGAGACATTTACATGACATATAATTTACATTTTTATTTTGTTTATTTTCCCTCCACTTAAATACATAAGTTTTATTCTATTTTAATCCATACACTTGCGTTCTCATTTTTTCTCCTACGTGTCTTGAGAAGGGACCCTTAGAAATCAATATTCATTTATTCATGAGTTTATATGATTAATAACCTTAATTAATTCATGGTGCTCCATTAATTACATTTCCTCAAAGTTCATTTTAGGATAGAGTTGAATTTTTGCAGGTCACTATTGGGATACTGTTGTCAAACTTGTCTTAGATACTTAGATTCTCCTTGTTGTACTTATACTACTCTTAATTGGGATTCACACACACACACATATAAAACCTTATGTTGGGTCATATTTGTATTATATAGTTGAATTCTCTGGAATCAACTATCTTGTTATTTCCAAGACATATTAAGAGATTACCATATGGTAAAATGTAAGAAGGGTTAGGGTATTGACTGAGAAGTTAGTAGTTTTGGAAACTAAAAGTCTAGGCATGTTTTAGTAGGGGGAATTTCTAATTTGTTGCCCCATTAATTTAGATAGGGTCTTTCTTTTACCCTTGTATGACGTGAAGTCATTCCCATTAATGTTTTGGCAACAAGGAGTGGTTGAATGTTTTGGTTCAATAGAATGTTTAGAGATGTTAATTAGAAAATTATAGAATGTATTCTATTTAATTGTTATAAGGATTGTAATTGTGCGGCTGTGGTTTTATGAATCCTTAAGAATTAATTCCTTCCGTAACCTTGTGATTAGTATCACTGAAAGGATTGATTAAGCAAGGTACTTCGAGTCTCTTGCGCCTTATAATAATGTGGACGCCGGATTGATTGATTGAGTCATTAGACTCCTTGCGCACACTGAAAATATAATGTAATGTATGATTGTTTAGATATTAGATGTCTTGCGCAAATGGATTTTAATGCAATAAATGATGGTTTTAGATATTAGACTTCTTGCGCCCATTGAAATTATGATGTAATGAATGATGTTTAGATTTTAGACTTCTTGCGCGAACAAAATTTAATGTGACAGATGATTGCATTTATGCTAAAGTGGTTAGAATATGTGGCTTTATGGACTAATGCTGACGCATAAATGTTTATGCTTTGATTACTCGTGTCATTGCAATAACAATGATGCATGATTAGTTTAGTAATAAAATTTACTTGCGTGCCTTAATTTAAGTGGGTGTGTGATTGCTTCATAATTATTCTCTTGCACCTTTGAATTTAATGTGGATTAATCTTGCGTCATGAATTTATGTCGACATGTGACTGATTTAGTAACCAGTTTTATCTTGTGACACTAATTAAGTTGACATGTGATTGTTCTAGAGTTTGTTTACTCTCGCACGCAACGAATATTTAAATGTTGATGTATGATTGATAAATATGATGATTACCCTTTCACATTGATTAATTGATGATTAGGATTGAATGATTGATCTAGTTGATATGGAATTGATTGTTAGTGGTGTTAGCACAAACATTTGCAGCAAAAAAAGTAACTCAAAAGCATTGTGAACCCTAGTTCTGGAAAGTGGCGCTACCAAAATTTCCATTCGAAGCAAGTCGACCAAGTCCTTTTTTTCTACAGGAAACGTCCAAACACAACATTCATAGCAGTCCATTTCGGGCTTGAAATACAAGAAAGTAGACAGGTTCAATTTTAAACGGCGGAGATCCCATGTACAGTTTAGATTAGCGGCTCTCGTGCATTTGGAGCTTCAAAGTCACATAAGGATTAATGACTAGACAGAAGCCCCGAAGTGCCAAAGTCCTGAAGTCCTGAAGTGACGAGAGTCTGCCACTTCAACCATAAGAAAGTCACTTCGAGAGATATTCATGCCCGCATTCAAAAGATCCCAAATCCTGAAATGTCGAAGTAGCAAGAGGCTTCGACATCAACCGGGAGAAAGTTACTTCGGGATATTTCCATGCTTTACATTCTGAACTCCCAAAGTCTCGAAACCTGAAGTGCCGAAGTAATGAGAGGCTGCCATGTCAACTGGGAGAAATTCAATTCGAGAGATATTCATGGCCACATTTGAAAGTTCCCAAAGCCCGAAGTCTCGAAGTGACGAGAGGCTGCTACATCAACCGGGAGAAAGTCACTTTGGGAGATATTCATGCCTGTGTTCGAAATCTCTCGAAGCCCGAAGTGTCGAAGTAACAAGAGGCTACCACGTCAACCGGGAGAAAGTTACTTCAGGAGATTTCCATCCAAACATCCCGAAGTGACGAAGTCCCAAAGTAACGAGAGGTTGCCACGTCAACCAAGAGAAAGTTACTTCGGGAGATTTCCATCCAAACATCTCGAAGTCTCGAAGTAACGTTAGGTTGACACGTCACTTCGTGCCCTACCACTCCATGAGTGTTTTTCAATTCACACATGGCACTTATCCACCGAGGATGCATCACATTCATTTCAGGATACCACATCACTCTGGGCCTGTACCACTCTAGGAGTTTTTCATGCTTCACAATCCAAAACTCCCGAAGCCCGAAGTGTCGAAGTGTCGAAGACACTTGGCACTCATTAGTTTATACACATGGTGCTCATCCATAAGTAGTTATGACAACATAATGACGTCATGCCACCATGTCAAGTTTGGGAGATCATCCTCCAGGGGGTACTCTTGCTCGACATTTAAAGCTCCCAAGCACCGAAGTTGGCTCCATCTCTAAACATGGTTTAAAGGATTCTAGAGTTGGAAGATAGATAAACTTTAGTAGGGGCGCTAAAATAGAAGGGTTTCCCAAATCGCAGATTGCAACAGATCGATGACCATACTTCATTGCGGGGACAGAACATGCTCAACCGTTAAAATTATAGAGCAGTCCCACAATCAAAACCTCAGTATAGAAAAAGAGGTAAGTGGCATTTGGTGGTGGATTGCGGGGGTTAGAGCGGTATGGATCCAAACCACCCTTGGCAGCTTCCACAATCACATGCTTATATAGGGTCTAATCAAAGAGCAACGCGTGGCAACAAACTAGGCATTAAGCCTCATCCTTATCCCAAGGAGAAATCAGTTAACGAAAGAAGGACTAGTGGTTGAACAATCGACCACTCCCTTAAATTAAAGCATGGGGTGTTTGGCCAAGGAGACAGAAAACTGTTAGCCCAAAGTACCACAAAGGGCATTTTTTCCCATAGGACCATATTGACCAGAGTTTCCTTCTGACAAAAGGAACATGATAGACAAGAGAAGACACATGGCACTGGAGAAGAGATGCCCAAGCAACAAGACACGTCACTCATTTTTGGTTTCCAACGAGCTCCTTGATTTTAGCAGTTTGTTAGATCTGTTGGTACAAATGTTAAGCTTGTAGATTTTTGTGGAGAATCCTAGGATAGGAAGGCCAACTCACACTCCTAGTTGATGTTTTTTGTTTTGATTATAAATACATATGATGAATGATAGAAAGGAGGTTAGGCCTAAGACCGAAGGAGGTTTTGAGAAATAGAAGGATTGTGTATTTCAGTTTGTAAGCCGGAGGGGCATGTAGTTGTAAATTGTATGTTATTGAAGATTCATATGAGCTGTTTCATCAGATTTGTCTTGTATGTTCTCTGTTCTCTTCTTCATCTTGTTTGAATGTATTGCTGATTTTAAGGATTAAAATTTGCCTTTAATTGGTAGATTCTTGATGCGGTAGAGAATCTATTGTAAGCTAGCCTATTTATCATTTTTTACTATTCATACACATCTAAATTATCCTTTGCATAGATGATACCTGCTTAGTGAATATTCCTCTTTATGCTATTCTCTTATTCTTCTCTTCATCATTATACAAATATTTTGTCTGATAGGGAGCTTCAATGCCTTCAATGAACAGATTGTTTATGACTCTATAGCCCAATGGTCCATCACTGATCTGCAATGATATCTGTTTTCTTTTCCTTTCTTTAAATTCTTACTGATCCCTGATCTCAAACTAAAATATATTACCAAGATTACTCCGATTTATAGTCTGGGGGTGACTCTTGGAGTGATAATGTTAATGGTGTCGTTGCCAGGGACGAAAGTGAAGATATCTTCCTTGGGAGAACGGCATAGATCCAACTCTTGATGGTAAACAAGAGAGGGACACATTAAATTGACTGTAATCATCTACCTGGCGACTCCACAATCAAAGAATCCATTGGGGAGGATCCTATTGATAAAAATATGACCATACGAAAGGGGATAACCAGGTATCAGCTTATGAGCTTTCTCCATGAACTCTTGTTTTTCTTTATCAGCTCATTTCTCTCTTTCCCTTTACATATCAAGAGGATTATCCTCTGCTTTGTTTATTCGGATGATCATCAAACTTCCTTTATATATCCATCCTTGGAAGAAGAAGACCTACCTTATTCATGTGTTGTAGATGTTGATCTTGTATCTTCACCTCATCCTATTCACAAGGATGAGCTTTGTATTGAAATCCCTCTTGAATTTTATCACCCTTGTAACCTTGAGGAGGTTGAAACTGATTCAAATCCTTCTCTTATCTCATCACCTTTTGTTGTTGTTGTTGAACCTTGCCATCAGCTTGTTAAACCTCATATCCAACCCACTAGTTTTTAAACTAGAATCAGAGACAAGATGTTTAAACCTTTAAGGTTTCCATATCACCTTCATCCTTATCCTCTTGATTTCCTTGAGTATCTTCCTCAGTTCTCTAGAGAAGATCATTTTACAGCTGAGAGGCATTTGGAGGCCTTTGAGAACTTTTTTGATCAGTTTGAGATAGTTCATGACGATGTTACAATGAGGTTGTTCTCCAAATATTTGTTCAGAGATGTTGTTGTGTGGTTTAAGGGTTTGAGAGCTGATTCCATTGGTTCTTGGATCGAGTTGTGCAATGCCTTTTCAAAGTGTTGGGGTGAGAACAAGTCTCTTGATCAATACTTGGCTGATTTTTATGCTTTGAGGAGATGTGAAGAGGAAGCCTTGGATATATTCAACAAGAGATTTTACAGTGTTTATCATAACATGCTAGTAGAAATACGACCTTCCGAGATTGCTGCCATGGTATACTATGTTATGGATCAACATTCAGAGCTTGTCCTTCTCTTCAGAGAAATGAAATATTCATCCTTAAAATGCTTATTTGAAGATGCTGAAGAAGTCAAGGAGAACATCTGTGCTAGAAAGAAGATTCGAGATCGAGTATATTTTGAAAATTTGCATGCACACGATGGACAACAAAAAGCCAGTGAGTATGAATGAGATCTAGAACAAAAACAAGGTTGTAAGTATGTTTTAGATTTGGAGCCAGATTCTTCAGTATGCTCAGATTTTCCTATAGACAAGGATGCATGTCATGTTTATGATCAGTTTCTGAAATATTTTGAGCATGAGGTAACAAACGATTGTATATATAATCATATGTTCCTAGTTGAGAATTATTAGTATGATTTAAATTATGTTGTACAATTATCTCGTGATCATTATTTTAAAGAAGAAGTTGTCTCTCCTGATGACCAAGATCTACTTATGAAAGAGCAAGAAGGTTATCATATTTCAAGTAAAGAGGCATTCATGGATGAGCAATTTTTTCTTGAGGATTGACATGTTTATGATCTTGGTTTCAAAGATTCATTTGCAACCTTGTTGGAGTCAAGTTTTTCAAAATTTCTAAAAATTTCAGATTTCATTTCACCATCATTCACGAGTGAGTATGGTTTTCTGAAGGATTCTCTATCACTGTTAGTATACTTCTGTTTTTATCTATCAATTAGTGATAGAGACAAGATCATCTCAGTCTTGAAAGTACTTGAATGGGTATTGTGGAAATCTGCTTTTACTTGAATAAATTGCGTATTTGGTTAGAGGTAGGGTAGTGTAGAAAATAATCTCGCTTCCCAAGCATTTGTTTTCCTTCAAGTTTGCAGCAGGTAATAAGCTCGCTTCCTGAGCCTTGGTTTCCTTAGTTTATAGCGGATCTTTCAGTTTTCTTGAATAAGTGGCAGTTGTTGGAAGTGTTTAGAGGTTGGTTACATAGTTGACTCCAATAGATAAGGCGACTGGAACTGCTAAGGTTCTTGGAAGCCTCACAGGGAGGCCCCCATCCCAGTTGGAGCCTGATGTTAGAACAAAAATATGCAGCAACAAAAGTAACTCAAAAGCACTGTGAACCCTAGTTCTGGAAAGTGGCACTACCAAAATTTTTGTTCGAAGTAGGTCAACCAAGTCCTTTGTTTGTATAGGAAATGTCCAAAGGAAACATTTAGAGTAGTCCATTTTAGGCTTGAAATACAAGCAAGTAGACAGGTTCAATTTTCAACAATGGAGATCCCATGTACAGTTCAAATTAGCAATTCTCATGCATTCAGAGCTTCAAAGTCGCGCAAGGATTAACGACTAGACAGAAGCCCCAAAGTGCCGAAGTCCCGAAGTGATGAGAGGTTGCCACATCAACCAGAAGAAAGTCACTTCAGGAGATATTCATGCCTGCCTTCAAAATCTCCTGAAGCCTAAAGAGCTGAAGTAACGAGAGGCTGCCACATCAACTGGGAGAAAGTTACTTTGGGCGATTTCCATGCTTTACATTCTGAACTCCCGAACTCTCGAAGCCTGAAGTGCTAAAGTAACGAGAGGATGCCAGATCAACCAAGAGAAAGTCACTTTGGGAGATATTCATGCCCGCATTCGAAAGATCCTGAAGAATGAAGTCCCAAAGTGATGAGAGGCTACCACGTCAACTGGGAGAAAGTCACTTTGAGAGATATTCATGCCCGCATTCGAAAGCTCCCAAAGCCCGAAGTGTCAAAGTAATGAGAGGCTTCCACGTCAACTGAGAGAAAGTTACTTCGACATATTTCCATCCAAACATCCTGAAGTCCCGAAGTCCCAAAGTAATGAGAGGCTGCCACATCAACCGAGAGAAAGTTACTTCGAGAGATTTCCATCCAAACATCTCGAAGTCCCGAAGTGATGTCAGGCTAACATGTCACTTTAGGCCCTACCACTCCACGGGTATTTTTCAATTCAACACATAGCACTTATCCGTCGAGGATGCATCACATTCATTTTCAGGCTACCACGTCAGTCCGGGCCTGTACCACTCTGGGAGTTTTTCATGCTTCACAATAAAAAACTCTCGAAGCCAGAAGTTCTGAAGTGTCGAAGACACTTGGCACTCATCAATTTAGACACATGGTGCTCATACATTAGTAGCTATGACAACATAATGACATTAGGCCACCACATCAGGTTCGGAAGATCGTCCTCCGGGAGATATTCTTGCTCAACATTCAAAGATCCCAAGAGACAAAATTGGCTCCATCTCTAAACATAGTTAAAAGGATTCTGGAGTTGGAAGACGAATAAACTTTAGCAGGGGCGCTAAAATAACAGGGTTTCCCAAATCGCAGATTGCAACAGATCGACGACCATACTTTATTGCGGGGATGAAACATGCTTGAATGTTAAAATTATAGAGCGGTCCCGCAATCGAAACCACGGTATAGAAAAAGAGGTACGTGGCAGTTGGTGGTGGATTATGGGGGTCAGAGCGGTATGGATCTAAACCGCCCTTGGAAGCTTCCACAATCACGTGCTTATATAGGGTCTAATTCGAGAGCAACGCATGGCAACAAGCTAGGAATTAAGCCTCATCCTGATCCTAAGGATAAATCAATTAATGAAAGAAGGAATGGTGGTTGAACAATCGACCACTCCCTTAAATGAAAGCATGGGGTGTCTGGCCAAGGAGATATAAAACTGTCAGCCTGAAGTACCACAAAGGGCATATTTTCCTGTAGGCCCATACTGACCAGAGTTCCTTCTGATAGAAGGAACATGATAGACAAGAGAAGACACATGACACTAGAGAAGAGATGCCCAAGCATCAAGACATGTCACTCATTTTTGGTTGCCAACAAGCTCCTTGATTTTAGCAGTTTGTTAGATCTGTTGGTACATGTGTTAATCTTGTAGCTTTTAGTGGAGAATCCTAGGATATGAAGGCCAACTCACACTCCTATCTGTTTTCTTCTGTTTTGATTATAAATACATCTGATGAATGATATAAAGGAGGTTAGGCCTAAGACCGGAGGAGGTTTTGAGAAATATAAGGATTGTATAGTTCAGTTTGTAAGTCGGAGGGGCATGTAGATGTAAATTGTATGTTATTGAAGATTCATATGAGATGTTTCATTAGAATTGTCTTCTATGTTCTCTATTCTCTTCTTCATATTTTTTGAATGTATTGCTAATTTTAAGGATTAAAATTTGCCTTTGATTGGTAGATTCTTGATGTGGTAGAGGATCTGCTGTAAGCTAGCCTATTTATCATTGTTTACTGTTCAGACACATCTAAATTATCCTTTTAAGAGAGGATCTCTACTTAGTGAATATTCATCTTTATGTTATTCTCTTATTCTTCTCTTCATCATTATACAAATGTTTTGTCTGATATGGAGCTTAAATTCCTTCAATGAGAAGACTGCTTATGACTCCATATCCCAATGGTCCATCACTGATCTGCAGTGATATATGTTGTCTTTTCCTTTCTTTAAAGTCTTGTTGATCCCTGATCTCAAACTAAAATTAAATCAATTTGTATGTTACCAAGCTTACTACCATTTGTAGCTTGGGGGTGACTCTTGGAGTGATAACAAGTGGGATGTAGAAACCTCCTTGTTCCTCAGAACATTCGCCAGCCCTGAGACCTTAAATGGTCAAAATCAATTGGAGCCTGGGATTGAGTGTTGCTTATGTGTCCTGGAGGTCCTAAACTTGCAGGGTAGGCTGGGCATGTGGGCATTTTATATTCATTATTTGATTGATCGTCGTTGTAAATTGTTTCGAGATGATTATGATGTGCTAAGAGGTGACACTATTTATGTTTATGTGTCACTATCCTTTTGTTGACACATTGAATGCATCGTTGTTGATTTCAATGATGAGTAGTTGGTAATGCTTTTACTTATGAAGTCGTTGATTTTGCGTTGCTATGATTTATATTGTTGATGTTAATTTCCTAATGTAAAAAAAAAAATTTACCTGTTATGTTTCGCTTTCCTAGTCATAACGAAGGGCCGTTACAGAAGGACACAATTGCTTAGCAACTGTCTTCTCTCATTTTTTTTATGCATTGTACTTTGAGGAGAGTTTTTTTCCCATGATGTTTTCCCTCTTTCCTCGCTTTTTCAGTGTTCATTCATTTAGATGCATTGTAAAATGGGTACCTAACATGGCCTTGTAGTCGAGGCCCATTCTTCATTACACCCTAGTAGTGTTTAAGGGGGTGTTGGAGATATTACACACTTACACACTCACCTAGTAACTCTTTTTCCTATTTTTTAGGGATTTCTAGTCATCGAGAGGGTCTCCTATTTTTTAGGAGATTTCCTAAAAAGTAGGGTGCATTGTCACTTTAGTTGGACTTTAGTTAGGAGTTCACTTAGACTAGTGGAGAGTTCAGTTAATCTAGTGGAGGTAAATCATGCATGCAAACGTTTCTTTTTCTCATGCAGTAGTTTCTTTTTTCATGCTTAAGAGAAGGAGGTCACATATCTCATGCATGCTTTAATTTCTCTCTCTTCCACACGTGTGAACTCGGTTAATTGGTGATTTCTTTGACAATTAACTAAGACTAGATGTTAGTTGACTCATGTTACAGTGAGTTACTGTCTAGATCTCCTTTAGATCACTACTATGGTGCATGTACTCTTAAGATTAGTGCATCGCTTCTCTTGGACTACTTATATGTGTGTGTATTACTCATTCTATGTGGAATATTATCATTAGTTAATGTGGTTAATATATTTTATTCATTCTTTCTCTCAGATTTATCTCTCTCTCTCTCTCTCTCTTTTCTCTTACAAGCTTTGTGTGATTTTCTTTAGCTAGGTTCTTTGTGATAAGTTTCAGGGTTTTCACCCAAACTTAACATGGTGAGATTGGGTGAATCAAATAATTTTTTTAGCAAAAGGATAAACTCTCTAAGGTAATTATCATAGGAAAAACTCCTCACAAGTTCCCATGACTCCCAAAATTTCTTAGTGGCCCCTCCTGCTACCTCAGCACAACACAAGAGCGAGTTTACCATTCACTGTTCCATATTCTCTCAGGGAACACCTCCTTTAGTGCTTCTATTGTTCCCATCAAGGCCTCAAACCATTGTCCCAGGTTCCATAGGAACCAAAGGATTCCCACACTAACTCCTAGCTTGAATCTACTGAATTTTCTCATTGGTTCATCTCTCCTTCGGTAGTACTCATGTCTCCCTTATTTTTGTCTCTTCTTAGCATGCCAACAAAATTTTCTACCCATTCGTGTGAATATTTATTTCTTGCACATGATATTCTATACTCCCCCTACACCCACATGCACATGTCTCTTATCCTCAACTCTTTTCTCTACCCATTGTATCCCCCTCCTCCATCCATGCACTTTCCCTTCAACTTGTGGGAACAATTTTCAATGGAGAATTTTATAGAGGGTGATTTGACCAATCCCCTCCACATATTACTCATCTCATTCCTATAATAATTGTGGAATGTGGTCCTTCCAACAATTTCATTCAATGATTGGTTTGTCAAGTCAATGAGGGAAATGGAGGATAATTCTCACAATTTAATTTGGTGTCACAAAAATAATGTGGCAAGGGTGGATAGGGATAATTAGGTGTTTTGAACCCCTTGTTATCCCCCTCACTATTCCCCACTCATGGTATTATGGTCCATATAGGCACTCATGCCTTAATCAATTGCTGACACTTTATTATTAGTTGAAGAATGTAACATTTACAAATTTAACATGACATCATAATTGTTTACTCATGCCAAAATAAACAAAAATTATCATAATTAATTATAGTTTAATTAGGAGGGGGTCACATGGCTATGTGACACTCCTCCTCCTAAACCTCCAAATAACTCACACATGACACCTGAAAGTGAAAACCTAGGGTACCGAGTATCCCTATTGAGGAACCAGTTTAATGAAATCGATGATATTGAGTTGAAAATGGTTGATTTGACACATTTGCAAGAATTACTTAAAAGGGAAATGGATCAAAAGATGGAACAATTACAAAATTCCAGGGATCAAAAGATGGAACAACTAAAAAATTCCATGGAAACCATTCTCTTACATACCCTAGATGAGGGGTTTCCTAAAGGTGATATTGAGATGTAATGAAATCAAGAAAATAGGGAGAACAAAATTGTTGAACCCTAGTTACATATGGGGAAGATTTTAACAAATGTGGAGAACATAAATATTGAGTCTCAGAATCATGTTTATTCATCACTCCAAGATCTGCATTATTGGGGGTATAATTCAACACCAAGGAATTACTTAATTCCCAATATTGATTAGGACATTTGATGATAAAGATCCTATAACATGGATATTCCAAATGGATCAATTCTTTGATCTAGACTAAGTGCCAAATTTACAAAAGGTAACTCTTGCATCCTCATATTGTTTTTCCCTTATGCAATTTCCTTCTTTCTTAGTTAGTATTTTGATGCTTTCCTAGATTAATTTCATTTCAACAATTTAGATTAGATTACTTCTACTTCAATCCTGCATATATAGTGCGTGTGCTTCGTAATCCTACGAACCTCTGATTGAAAAATTAAATAGTTGGGCAAATACTACAACAGAATTAAACAACAATATTTTCGTGTAACATTTTGGTGCCGTTGCCGGGGAAGCACGATGGATTGAGGTTTAGTTTGATTTCCTGCAAGTGTAATTTACATATGTTGGTAAGGGATCATAGCATCTACTTGAGTGGAGACTCCTCATGTTCTCCCTGCCAGCTCTAGTGTGTGAATTTCAATTTACGCAAATTTCATTTTTCACAAGTGTGAATTTCAATTGTAGCAAGTGTGTTTTCTGCAACTGTGAAGAGGTTTTCATGTGTTTCAGCAAGTATGATTTTTAGTTTTTTTTTTTTTTTTGATTTGGGTGCTGTAAGAACCTTCTTTTTCAATATGTTTTAACAATGAGTGTCAGCTTGGAACTACTCACTCAGATCCTCATGAAAGTCGGGATCTCCTCTTCTCAGGAAGAGGAGATCTTGACAACAATTAAAGATTCAAACACTCCTCCAACAAAAAAGGAGGATTCAAGAACTGAAGACTCCTACGCATTAGATGACGAACAAACATTCAAGTAGGAGATTGAGGAAGATGAAGAGGAGTTACAGCAAGATCTGAGCAAGGAAAAACGTGCCTATGAAAGCATTATCGAACAATGGTTCCAGGTAAGCACTCGATTAGATAAATTTTATTTTTTAGTTAGTTTGCCGTTACAACAATAAAATTCATTTATTCATGTAAATTTCTATCTTTCATTTGAAAAATTGCACATGAATATATTTTTGTTACTGTTGCGTGCTTGGCTCCATTGGAATTTTGAATACACGTAACTGATCTTTAAGTTTCAATTAGCATAGAGTAGGTAGGCTAACGAATAAAACAACGTTTTTGCTCTTTTTTCTTTTTTTTATAAGTATGCTCTCCTTCGCGCTTCGTGCGATCGCGAGGATCATAAAACATGGATGATTTTGATTTCAAGAATGAATGTTTTTGCAACATGCTTAACAGTGAAAACAATAAAACATTAGATGATAAAAACAAAACGAAATTTTACATGCAGTTACAACGAAAATTTTACATGTTACAATGAAAATTTTACATGCTGTTACAGCGAAATTTTACATCCCGTTACAATGAAAATTTTACATGCTGTTATAGCAAAATTTTACATGTTACAATGAAAATTTTACATGCTATTACAACGAAACTTTTACATGCTGTTACAGTAAAAAAATTTCATGCTGAAACAATGACGTTTTTTTTTGCTGTAACAGTGATTGAATAAATTTGCAGATCTTCAATAAAACAATAGTGGCGTTAGGATAAAATAAAACAAAACAAAAAAATATATAATAATAAATGGTCTGCAAATTCATGAGTTTTTCTCCACTGAACTGTCATGGAACGCTGAAACAAAGGTTGAAACTATGCATCTTCTCGTTTTTAACTTCCGGTCTACGTTCATCCCTGAGTTTGAGTAGCAGTAATATCATATCTCGCCCTCATTGTTAGCTGTATATTTTGACATTGAATACAGTCGGCAACATTAAATCCTTACACGCTGCAACCTATAAAAGTTTAAAATATGGAAGAATCAACTAAAATTTTGAATCCCGATCGTAGTCTTTGCAAATTTTGGTTATTGTGAATCCCTACCATTTTTCCCGTATTTTCTAAGTCTAGTGGGAATAAAATCTTTAAAAAAAAAATTCAACGCTTATATGGAAATATCAGTGATTAAAAACTATGGAAATATAGCCTCTATTCGCATAATTAAGAGGAAGATTTTATGCAAAAATATTCACACGATAAGGGTGATCTCAAATCAAATCATAACCATATCAAATCAAAAATTTGTTTTATGGTATCGATCCATTCAGAGTTTTGCTGATTGTTGCAAGATTGTTATGGACTCTTAGGAGATCAACATCATGGTTTTGACCTTGTCTCCTGGATGTTTTCACATGTGGTTTGTGGAATGCGATCCCGAGTTTTCTTCCATTTACACTATCCTTCTATCCCACTTCTTCGATCTTGATTTGAACNCTCTCTTTTGTTGTCATCATACCCGATCTGTTATCATTTATCCTGAAGACCATTATGCAAATCCAACCACGTTTTCCAGATCACTTGACCCTATTACAATCATTGAAGATTTTCTTTAGGTATTCATATCGTTTTTCATACTCACAGTAGTCTGTGGAGATGTGCACTGACTTGGATAATTTATTATCAAATCAATTTATTCTTTATGGATATCATTTCTGTCAAATAACAATCAACTTAGATCTGATAAAACAATCACCAGATCGATCAGGAGGATGGTGACAAACATTGGATCCGCGTCTCATTCTGTTTACAAGGGAGAAGCCATAAATTTTTCCAACCTTAGCCGTTCGGAGTTGTATCCTCTTGTCAACGCTGGAGACATTGCTGTAAACATCAACAACACTGATGCGGCAAGTAATTGTGTTTTTAGATCTTTGGATTGGGAAAAATCAAGATGAAAGATTGTGGTATGTTCAAGCAGCGATACCCCTCCACATACGAAGGTAGCCTGTCCAGGGCACAAAAGGAAGAGGGATAGTTATTGTCAACAATTTGGGAAAAACTATAGCTTCCAACTATGGCTTGTTTCCCTCAAGTGCAGTTAACAATAAAGATGGATCGAAGATTTTGTCTTATATAAAGTCTCAACGAGTGACTGTAGAAACAATTACACGCACCCTTGGCTCTTATATCTAATATTTATGATAACACTAGACGTGTGATCAAAAGGTTTAATAGATGAAGCCAATCAACATCTTCATATCGCTGTTGCTCGGTTGAACTGTTGTTCTTGATCTTTATTGAGTTTGGGCGGGTACATGAATAAGCCAATAAGATACTTGCCAACAAGATGGATCACCGTTTGCTTTTGCCGCTCGGGATGACTTGAATGGGTGACCTTTCTGGTATTAAATTTTCCATTCTTTAAATCTGTGATTGCCTTAATCTCCGCCTATATAACTACAGGAGGAGCCATAACCACTATTGCCGAATTTATAAGATATCTCACATAAAACTACAGATTTCAAAGTGTGATGCAATAAATGTTCTGAGCATTAATCTGCTTACCATACATGCAATCCCTAGATTGTTTAAAATAAATTTTGATAGACTGTCTAATGATTTGGGAGATCAAATGCTTCACATTTGTAAAGAAAAAAGAACAACTTTTGTTATCACTCATCTCTTTTGTTCCCGAGTGCATGTTGAATAAATGCATTACTATTACAGTAGGTTAGTTTCCTAGTCACAAGCTTGAAGGACCTACTTATTGCTTGTTTGTATTTGTTCTAATTTTCCTATACTCGTTGATCTTATTGAGTACTGGAATGCATAACTAAAGTTGCTAGATACTTCCATTGAATTTTATAGTTTGTGTTTGGGTAAGGGTGGTAATGCTGCACATGATAAGGTTGAAGAAACATCTACGTTAAAGTTTATAGTTGATCTTTTGATTTGATGAAACTTCTTATGAATTTTCATGATGTGACCTTATTTATATTTCTAGAATAATGAAGTTTGCTTCATTTCTGCACCATGAATTTCTTTTATTTTCATTTGTTTTTCTGTAAAAAGAAAAACAATAAATAATAATAATAATAAAATCATAAAAAATGTTTTCATTTGTTTTACGGAAAGCAAAACAATAAAAACACTTAAAAAATTTAAAATTGCAAATGGATATTCCGGAAAACAATATGAACGCATGATTTTATGCTCAAAGGATAATTTGTTTTCTTGAAGTAACTTTGACAGCCATCAATGATGAAACCAACGTGAGTGACATGTTCACACACACTTTATTTTATTTTGCTCGCATTTGTACTTATCTCTTGCATTTTATGTTTTACGCTAATCTCACAGTTTTCATGTAGGATTTGTACTAAGATTTTTCAGGTTCAGAGATGCTCACATTTTGCTGCTGAAAGTGATTTCCAAGAATCACAAAATTCTTCAAAGAACACATGCTTTGCTAGACAGCTTGAAGGAGCTGTTACTCAACATAAACTTTTTGGGCATCCGGATGTTTGCTGATACACAAAAACAATTTGTTGATACACATCAACCTTTTGCGCATCTTGATGTTTGTTGATACACAAAAATGTTTTGCGCATCCTGATGTTTGTTGTTACACAACAGCTTTTTTCACATCTTGATGTTTGTTGTTACATAGTGACTATGATGATACACCATGCTGCGATACCCATACTTCCGCATTTTGCCCAATTTCATGCTAAGACACTATCCCATTTCTCCTTCAAAGCTGATTAATCATCCTGGTGTTGAAGCCCATATTCCATTGAATTATCCCTCATGATTTCACACGCCTATTTTTCTAAATCGCATACACTCCTTTATCTTTTTCAGTTCATTTTTGCCTTTCTAGTTTTCCTTTTGAATAAAACAAAACCCATTTCCATGATTACATTTCCTTGCCATAAACCCTGTTGCTACTGATATATTTACATCTATAGTCCTACCAATATTTTTATAAACTTGTGTTCACTGATGTGGGATTTCTTAAGGCCCACCTTTCAACAGTCTTGCCCCATCGACCTCGACACATTATCTGGGAAATAGACTAGAGTCCATTTTGAGTACCTAGAGGCTTGCATGCCTTAATGGCAAGTTCTCTCGCTGACGGTCATGGGAATACATCAATGTCCCTTGATTGTTATATCTTGCAAGTCACTCAACATCAACACATCTATTCGCACTTCACAAGATGTACTCGGGTACCTTGACACTCATTGACATCACTGGTGAATTTGTCTCGCATTGGTTAACGACATTTATCAATGGTCGGTAATCCAATGATTTCTCTTCATGCTCGACATCGACACATTCATTCGCATGATGAGAATTGTACCATCGGTTTTGTAGTGGGTGAAGACTATACACTTTTTCATGATCCCCTCAGTTGTAGCAGTTTGATTTTAGATCTATGAGAGTACCACAGTTCCATATTCTCTGCCTTCTACATTTTTCATGATTCAGCAGTAACAGTTCAGATTCCTTCACTTCCCATGATCCAGTTACAACAACAACAACATTAGCAATTCCATTTTCCTGATCTTGCAGCAGTGACACCTTCCATCTTCCATCAGTCACAATCAGACATTCTTTGCTCCAACAGTTACAACAGTTGTAGCTACAACGCCAGTCACATTTTCATGTTCT
>JASDQU010195401.1:4941-17551 GCA_032191745.1 Picea mariana | reverse complement strand
CTACATAAGTTGTTGACAAGTCTATTTGATTTGGAGATGGAAGCAACTGTGATTCTATGTGATAACAAGATATGCATAAAGATGATAGAGAAACCTGTGTCCCATGAGATAAAATCTATCACAGATGGAGATGTTGTTCAATTGAAGGATATAGCAGGAAAGAGATGCAAGGATTGGTTAAGGAAGACGACTAAAACTATATAGGGACAGTCGACCCAGTAACCCTTAGTAGTTGCAGCACAAGAAAATACAATTGTACATAGTGTATATAGTAGAAGTTGGAAGAGAAAGAAAAAAAAAATGGAAAAAGAAGAAAAATACAAAAAGATGCATTAGATGGATAAGTGTTAAACATGAACTTAGATGATACAGTGTGCAGAAGATATAAATTGGTATGAAAGTACAGGTATACACTATGCATAGAGAAAGGTAACTAGACAGAAAAAGTAGTGCACCAGTATAGAAAGTAGCCAGAAAAAGGAAAAGACAGTGATTTGAAAACTACGATGCGACAGCGAATTTATGCATGACCTATAAAAGAAAAAAAGGTGAAAGGTAAAGCTTCATTGTGACTTTGTGAAAATGAGAGCTAAAAAATAAAAGTTAGTACAAATAGGTGATTCTGGGGTATCCAGTTACGATTCAGAGAAACTCATCTAGATTTAGTAGAATGGTGCCACCAAAGTTTGTATCTCCTAATCAGATTGCAAGGAAAACACACAGTGTCGGGAGGTCACCACAAGATACAACAGACAATGGGGAAAAAAATCAACAGGAAAGAGTAGTGGACATGGACTCAATTCCATCACCATTAATAGAGCCACGTAGTCCCATGATTATAGAAGAACAACAAATTTCGGGAATAGAGGAAATGGATATCGACACGCGGGGAGAAACACAAAACCCTAGCACAGAGAAGAAACCTATGAAACAAGTTGGATTAGACATAGAAGAAACTCATGTAGAGTTGAATGAAGAAAATGATGAAATAACAGAGTCTAATGAATTACAACACAGGGTAGCATAGTGACGTAGAACCCCAACCCTCAGGCCGAGATCCACACAGGATCGATCTCCACAACTGTGTTAAGCTAGAACAACTTAGTTGGTTCTCACTATAACCCAAACGATCCACAAGTCCTTCAGAAACCCCACCTGTGAGAACAAGCACAAGGTGTGAGCTTCACCTCCTCCAGATACCACGTCGCTATGACCTCGAGCCAAGCCAAATAGGCACCTTTCGCATTTCACGATTTCGAGGTTTTCAACGCAAAGTGCCCGGCTCCTTGTCCTCAGAATTTCTAAAATTTCAAACCCTGAAAGGGTCTAATGGCTCCTTGGCTCCTCCCTTAAAAATTCTCCATGTGACTCGGTCCTATGACCTGGTGCTATTCCTTCGAATGCTTTCGGGGTTTCGCGATATCGCGAGTCGGGACTCCCTGTCTCACGACTCCTTCACTCTTGAACTCCCGGTTGCCGAAATGCTGAAAAGGGCTTAACAGCTCTGGCTCCTCCCTTAGCCTCTGTCCATGTGACCACCACTCTGTGACCACGCTCTTAACATCAAAGCGCTACCGGATTTTGCGATTCGGGGAATCATGATGCAAGCATTCCTCCTTTCCTGTTCGAATCCCCGGTCCACGAAATGCTGAAATCTCTCTGCTAAGAGATCAACGACCCAAGTCCTTCTGGAACCGATGACCACGATCTANGTGCCCGACTCCTTGTCCTCAGAATTTCTAAAATTTCAAACCCTGAAAGGGTCTAATGGCTCCTTGGCTCCTCCCTTAAAACTTCTCCATGTGACTCGGTCCTATGACCTGGTGCTATTCCTTCGAATGCTTTCGGGGTTTCACGATATCGCGAGTCGGGACTCCCTGTCTCACGACTCCTTCACTCTTGAACTCCCAGTTGCCGAAATGCTGAAAAGGGCTTAACAGCTCTGGCTCCTCCCTTAGCCTCTGTCCATGTGACCACCACTCTGTGACCACGCTCTTAACATCAAAGCGCTACCGGATTTTTCGATTCAGGGAATCATGATGCAAACATTCCTCCTTTCCTGTTCGAATCCTCGGTCCACGAAATGCTGAAATCTCTCTGCTAAGAGATCAACGACCCAAGCCCTTCTGGAACCGATGACCACGATCTAACTAGATCGATGGATCGAAATATTTCAGGCCTTTTCCTGAAACCTTGACAGCTTGCCATGTGTCCTCCTGTGGACAATCACGATGCTTTCAGGATTTTGTCAAGTCCTCTCCTTTGCTTCTACAAGGGTTAAACCTTGTTGTCCTCTTTCCGGATCAGATGGCTATCGATCCTTTACATGAGATCTGATGGCCACGATCTGATCTTATGTGCACCTCCTAGGGAATAAATCTCGTGCATGTATCCTTGATCCAACGGCTCTCGGACCACTGCGCTCCAGATCCGATGACTAGTGCGATTTAGCTATTTTGGCGATTGCAAGTATGGGGTGCAACCTCCTTTACTCCTCCAAACCCTCGATTCCCGAATGTATGGATATCCAAGGGTTTTAACCCCCTGCGCCTTCGCCTGATCCAACGGTTGTCGAGTATTGGTGTTAGATCTGATGGTTCAAATCTATCCTCCTTGTGCTCTCTCCTCCTGTGTGCCTGAACATAGATTCAATGGTCTAGATATTTCCTCCTAGTGCCGATCCAACGACAGCTATGATCCTCCTCCTAATATTGCGCCTCTTCCCTTCCCTTGGAAGAAATTCGACGCTCGAAGGTCTCGGCCTTTGATGCTTCCCTTGCGAGCCTAGTTCCTTTGGGTCTCATCTACGTTATAGAAACGCTTCCCCTCCTGAGCTTAGTCAACTCAGAAACCTCGAAAGGTTTCTCGATCTTCTGCTCCTTTCTTCTATTGCTCTGTGTGCAAAGGAATTGTTCCTCCTGAGCTTCGAGACTTAGAATAATTCCACCCTCACACACTCCTTGTGCTGCTGAGATTTCCTCAATCTCAAATCCAAAGTATTTCTTGAAAATAAATGCTTCACGCCCTCTTGGCATTCCTTTTCTCAATGCACACCTTGCAGAGCACACAGAGTGTTCAGTAACTCTGGTTGTCTTCGAACTCAACACTTCCCTTTCCTCAAAACTCAAAATAGAGTTCCCTAGTGCACTCTATGCACTCACTTGATTCCCTCCTAGAAGAGCTCTACAAAACCTCAGATGTTTTGTCTTCCCTCTCTGTGCTCTCCTCTGCACAATCTCTCTTTTAGGATGTTCAACGATCTTGGGGGTTTTCCTTTGAGTCCAAGATTTCCTCTTGTGCACCCTCCTGGCACATCTTTGTCTAAATTCCGCAGAATTCAGAAGTGCACTCTATGCACTGGCTTACAAAACCCACAGTTTTCTATCATGCAACCTCTTGAATGAAGCCACAAAGAACCAGACGCGAAATCAAAGAACTCAAAGACAGTAAATTTTGTCTATCCCTGCAAATGCAAATCTACTCATACATCTATAGTATATCATAACACACACATATCACATTCATGAAAGACACATAAACACATAAAAACACATATATGCAGGAAAAACTACTTTGTATTAACATCAAAGTTTGATTACAATGTGTTTGAGCTCGGACTGTAACATAGTCTCGGCTCTCTCTCTCTCTCTATGCATTCTCTACTTCTATGCCTTCTCTACCGACTAATGCCTATGGATACAAAGGATATTTTTACTAAAGGGGGATCCTTGAGCGCTTCCCTCCATCCTCACCAACTCTCATTAATTACAATGAATTACATTGAATGGGCCATCTAATCCGAATTGGATCTAGATCCCCATAAACCTATCAGCCATTAAGGCGACACCAACTATAGTATGCTCAAAGGCATGGCTTCGACTCTACCAGCCTTACAAACATTTAATACATTAAATTCAAATTTGAAATTTGAAAGTGAGAGGGTTGCGCCTCTCTTCTCCATTGAACACATGCTGGGTGTGATGGTTGGCTGGCACTTGATGACATTGGAGCAATGCTTCTGCATCATACTCCTCAGCTGTAAAAAAAATCATGAGCTCCTTCTCATGAGCTTCCCAGCACCGCTGTTGAAATCCACCTGGATCCCAAATAGTTCTCTGGAGCTATCCATCTGCTCCACTGCTTCGCTGCTACTGTTGCATCTGTTTCCTTGCTGCTATGGCATGTTCTCCTCTACTCAAATCCTCCTCATTGGTAGTTTCCGCTACTGACATCAACATTAACCTTCTAATATTCTCAATCTCCTCATCTAGCTTCTCCCATGGATGCCTTTCCTTTTGTAGTGTTCTCTGCTGCACTCCTTCCCTGCAAATGGGTAGATCATCCCGATCCCCCAGACTATGTTTTTCCTTTGTGTCCTCAACTTGCCACCCTGCTACAAAATTCAGCTCTACAGTCTTATCTTCTTGATTGATCTGTTGTTCAGTCATCTACTCTAACAGACTTTCTTCTGCCATTTCGCCTTGTGCTAGTTGAATTCCATCTTCCTCTAGCTACTCCTCAGACTGGAATTCTCCTTCATCTTCTGTTGCATGCCTCAACACTGCAGTTATCATCTGTTCAACTCCCTTGTTGAAATTTTCGAGCAATTTCTCCGAATTCTCTTCTCTCAAAATCTCCATGACTGTCTGCTCATGGCATTCATCGACTGGCTCTGGATGGTTTAACCAATCCTCCAACATTTCTAACTCCTCCCATGGAGTGAGCATCTTAACTGTGTGATCCTCTTCTTTTCCTTGGGCATCTTCTAATATCTGCTCTTTCATCATGACAGTCT
This sequence comes from Picea mariana, assembly GCA_032191745.1. Taxonomy (NCBI): domain Eukaryota; kingdom Viridiplantae; phylum Streptophyta; class Pinopsida; order Pinales; family Pinaceae; genus Picea; species Picea mariana. Next base: position 12,756 of record JASDQU010195401.1, on the reverse strand, counting down.
CTGATGGCTGTCGTTCCTTTTTCATACCTGCATCATAGACACAGTTAACTTTAAAATTATTTGGCCCCATGGCCTCCTTCTCAGATTCTTTTTGCACTATACCCTCATGCGCAACACTTGTATTAGCCTCTACTGGACTATTTGGCAGGAATAATCAAATTCCCCCAATCATTAGAATACTTTTCTGACCTTCCTTCTCTGTCAGCACCTCTTGCTGATATGAACTCACCTATGAGTTCATCTGCTCTCCCTTGCCCACCTAGCAATATGGGAATTTTCTTCTGCCCACCTGGCATGCTATGAGATCAATCGATACCATCCCCATCAACACTCCTTGCTAACATGAACTCATTTCTGAGCTCCCGAGACTTTCAAACTGTCTCATCTCCTTCTCCCTTCCCACTTGGCAGATTGGGAATTTTCTATTTCCCACTTGGCAGTCTATGAGATCCTCCAATGATCTCATCTCATTCTCATCGTCACTGAGATTTATCCCAATCTCTAGTTCACATGTGTGAACCACTCCTTCTCTATCATCGAGGCTTCTAACATGCCTCAGCCATTCCTTCAGCAGTCTCCATTGCCTTCGGGCCAATAAATAATGAATTGGCCACTTTACCCTTCTCTTTATGGGCTGTTCATATACCCAATGCGGATTTTCATCCTGCTGCATCTGCAGTGAAAGATCTTCCATTCTCGCCCTTATCTCAGCAAGCTCTTCGTCCATCTCATCTTTTCTCTACTACTGTTGGTTCTTCTTTCCACCACATCCATGGCCTTCAGTAGCCATCTTCTTGTGCTTGTCTTCCCTCCTTGCAAACTTGTTGTTGTCACTCTGCAACCGTGAGTGCTTCCAGCCTTTCCTACAGTCCTCCTGACTATCTATTGACTGTTGCACACCTCACAACAATCATCTTAGAGATTCAACACTTTGTCTTCCTTTTCCTCTGGTTCCCTCTACCTGCAATATTCAGACAAAAAGTGGCTCTAATACCACACTGACACAGACCCCCGACCCTTAGACCAAGATCTGTGCAGGATCGATCTCCATAACTATGCTAAGTTGGAACAACTTAGTGGGTTCTCACTGTAACCCAAACGATCCATAGGTCCTTCAGAAACCCCACCTGTGAGAACAAGCATAAGGTGGGAGCTTCACCTCCTCTAGTGACCACATCGCTATGACCTTGAGCCAAGCCAAATAGGCACCTTTCGCATTTCGCGACTTCAGGGTTTTCAACGCAAAGTGCCCAGCTCCTTGTCCTCAGAATTTCTAAAATGCCAAACCCCAAAAAGGTCTAACGGCTCCCTGGCTCCTCCCTTAAACCTTCTCCATGTGACCCTATCCTATGACCTAGTGCTATTCCTCCGAATGCTTTCGGGGTTTCACGATATCGCGAGTCTGGACTCCTTGTCTCACGACTCCTTCACTCTTGAACTCCCAGTTTCCGAAATACCAAAAAGGGCTTAACGACTCTGTCTCCTCCCCTAGCCTTTGTCCACATGATCACCACTTTGTGACCACACACTTAACATCAAAGCGCTACCAGCTTTCGCGATTCCAGGAATCGCGATGCAAGCGTTCCTCCTTTCCCATTTGAATACCCGGTCCATGAAATGTTGAAATCTCTCTACTGAGAGATCAATGGCCCGAGTCCTTCTGGAACTGATGACCACGATCTAACTGGATCGATGACTTGAAATCTTTAGGGCCTTTTCCTGAAAACTTGACTGCTTTCCATGTGTCCTCCTGTGGACAGTCACAACGCTTTCAGGATTTTGTCAAGTCCTCTCCTTTGCTTATACGAGGATTAAACCTCATTCTCCTCTTTCTGGATCCAATGGCTATCGGTCCTTTACATGAGATCTGATGGCCATGATCTGATCTTATGTGCACCTCCTAGGGACTAAATCCTGTGCATGTATCCTTGATCCAGTGGCTCTCGAGCCACTGCGCTCCAGATCTGATGGTTGGCGTGATTTTGCTATTTCGATGATTACAAGTATGGGGTGCAGCCTCCTTTGCTCCTCCAAACCCCCGATTCCTGAATGTGTGGATATCCAAGGGTTTAAACCCCCTATGCCTTCGCCTGTTCCAACGGTTGTCGGGTATTGGTGTTAGATCTGACGATTCAGATCTATCCTCCTTGTGCTCTCTCCTCCTGTGTGCCTGGACGTAGATACAACAGTCCAGATCTTTCCTCCCAGTGTTGATCCAACGGCAGCTATGCTCCTCCTCCCGAGCTTGTGCCTCTTCCCTCCCCTTTGAATAAATTCGACGCTCAAAGGTCTCGACCTTCGATGCTTCCCTTGCGAGCCTGGTTCCTTTGGATCTCATCTGCTTTATAGAAATGCTTCCCCTCCTAAGCTTAGTCAACTCAGAAACCTTGAAATTTTTCTCGACCTTCTACTCCTTTCTTCTATTGCTATGTGTGCAAAGGCATTGTTCCTCCTGAGCTTGAGGACTTAGAATAAGTCCACCCTCGCACACTCCTTGTGCTGCTAAGATTTCCTCAATCTCAGATCCAAAGTATTTCTTGAAAAGAAATGCTTCATGCCCTCTTGGCATTCCTTTTCTCAATGCACACCTTGCAGAGCCCACAGAGTGTTTAGTAGCTCTAGTTGTCTTCGAACTCAACACTTCCCTTTCCTCAGAACTCGAAATAGAGTTCCCTAGTGCACTCTATGAACTCGCTCAATGCCCTCCTGGCAGAGCTCTACAGAACCTCAGACATTCTGTCTTCCCTCTCTATGCTCTCCTCTGCACAGTCTCTCCCTTAGGATGTTCAACAATCCTGAGGGTTTTCCTTTGAGTCAAAGATTTCCTCTGGTGCACCCTCCTGGCACGTCTCTACCTAAATTTTGCAGAATTCATAAGTGCACTCTATGCCCTGGCTTACAAAACCCACAGTGTTATGTCATGCAACCTCTTGCATGAAGCCACAAAGAACCAAACGCGAAATCAAATAACTCAGAGACAGTAAATTCTGTCTATCCCTGCAAATGCAAATCTACTCATACATCTACAACATATCATAACACACATAGATGACATTCATAAAAGACACATAAACACATAGAAACACATATATGCAGGAAAAACTGCTTTGTATTAACATCAAAGTCTGATTACAATGTGTTCGAGCTCGGACTGTAACATAGTCCCGGCTCTCTCTCTCTCTCTCTCTCTCTCTCTCTCTCTCTCTATGCACTCTCTACTTCTATGCCTTCTTTACCGACTAATACCTATAGATACAAAGGATATTTTTACAAAAGGGGGCTCCTCGAGCGCTTCCCTCCATCCTCACCAAATCTCATTAATTACAATGAATTACATTGAATGGGCCATCTAATCCGAATTGGATCTAGATCCCCATAAACTTGTCAACCATTAAGGTGACACCAACTACAACATGATTGAAGGCATGGCTTCGGGTCTACCAGCCTTACAAACATTTAATACATTAAATTCAAATTTGAAATTTGAAAGTGAGAGGGTTGTGCCTCTCCTCTCCATTGAATGCGTGCTGGGTGTGTTGGTTGGCAGGCGCTTGATGACGTTGGAGCGATGCTCCTACATCACATAGCTAGCACAACAATCAGAGGAACAAGTACAGGTTGAGGATGTGGTAAACCAGCAAGACTCAGACACAGAAGAAGATGAGGAAGAGAACCAGGTAGAAATGCTAGAGCCATTAGAAGGACAAAAGAAGACTAGGGAAAAATCTGTTGCGCCAAGAACACCAAGAAAATAGAAGGAGTTAACACTATCATTGCCACAAATACATAATGGAGTCAAAGTTGTTGGTGATCATGTTAGGGTCTGTTAAACTAAATTAGGGAAGACACAGGGAAGTTCCCCGACTTTGTGCAACAAGTGTACATGGAGATTAGATGAGAGGTTCCATTTGGGGATTCCATTTTGGAGATGAAGCAGTGGATTGTAGAACTTTATAACACATGGATCATGAACCTGCTAGAGCTTCCTCACTTTCAGAGAGGAAAAGATGTAAATGACTGCGTAAAAAAACTATTGGCACTAGTACATGGAGGCATCTTATGGATGGAGAGGCATGTATCCATAGATGTAGATTTAATCACATAAATAATAGGTTTACCAACAGATGGCACAAAACCAAAGAAATACATGGATGATAAAACCAAAGAGAAATCTCTGGCATATGATATCAAGAACAAATATGGGACTGAAAGAGGTTCCAGGGGAATGGTCATTAGAAATATAAATGATCCAGTAATAAATTTTGTGACAAAATTTATGATATGTAAACATTTGAGTAAATGTCGCAAGGAGGAATCCCCTACAAGAGTAATAGAAACAGTCGCGCAATGTGCAAAGGGGAGTCTACCCAGCTGAGATCCTTATCTATTAAATCTATTATTGGAGGATTGCAAGGATGCACACGATTTAGATACATATTTTCACTAATCATGGTTAATTGTATTGATATCCTTGGTTGGGTACATAGAACCAAAATATAGTGGATTTTACTAGAGGCTAGGAAAGTGTCATGCAACGAAATATACAACATTATGGAACACTTCAGATTCTAAGAAAAGGAAGGAAAATTCTAGCATGTTCTCCATGATGTTTGATGATATGCAGGAAAATCTAGCTAACACATGGAGAATACCACCAGAAGTGGTGACAAAAAATCAAGGAATAGTAGATTTTAAGGCTTCTAGACATAACATGTGGATCCAGGCCAAAAGGGGTCCTAAGAAGGAGTGGTTACAATTGATATACTATGTTACAGGAGAATAAGTGCAGTGGGGAATGAAGGACTTTCCTAAAGAATGGAAGGTGCCAATGATTCCAAATAAGGTATCAAAAACTAAACTGTAAGTAGAGTTTTTCCCTTCAAAGCAGTCAACTAGTCCAGCTGCAAATATAAGGAAATAAACAAAGTGCGCAAAATAAATTAGGGGAAGTATAGAAATTAGAAAACCTAGACAGAAGAATATTATCCCCAAGGATCTAGCTAAGGAAAAGGAGTGTGTAGTATAACCAAATGGAAGAGTGCAACAATATACTAATACTCCTATGCCAAAGGAAACATGAGGTGGAAGTCTCCTAGAGATGGATATACGAGTTACAACTGTGCAGACAAAGACTCTTCCATTGAAGAGAAAAATATTACAGGAAACATGATAGAAAAATAAAATGAAAGCGCACAAGGAGGTTCCTCAACTTACATTGACAGAAGATGATGTAGAGTTAGTCATCGAGAAAGTACAGGACTGCACTCTCGACAGTCGTCGAAGAATTTGTGCAAAGTTTTCCATCATCTCGTTCCTTTGTTGCTCAAGGGATTCCTCGAGAAATTTTTTGAAAGTAACTCATGTCCTGTCGTCTTTATTTTATCCCACCATGGATTGTTTCTTGGGAGTGTGAGAGAAGTTTTCCTTAAGAGAAAAATATTGAGACCCAACTCTCTATACCCTGACCACATTGGGGACATGCATTGAAAAAAATGCCAAGGAGCAGACCGATCTGATACCACTGATCTGGATTTATGAGGAGAATGAAATGAAACCATAGATTTATAATATTAAAAAAGAGACATAGTGAACAGTAATAGAGATACAATAAAACTTGACTTCTATTGAATAAGAAATATGCTAAAAAATGTAAAATGCAAACTGAAAACAAGCTTGCTAGAATGGTGGTATCTTATCTCTGAGAAGAGATGTGATGGCTATGCTCATTCGCAATAAGATGAGTACAATGAGGATATGAAGGAATTTTTACAATAGAAATGAAATTCCAAAACCCTGTCCATCCAAAAACCTAACCCTAGGAGATGAAGCACCAAAATTCATGTGGGTCGTGTTGGGGTAAGTTAGTATATCAACTTCCCAAGGTCGTAACTTTTTCATACAATATTCATTTAGGGCGCAGGATATCTCGTTGGAAAGGTATCGACAATGATAATAATTTAGGGGGATCAATAAGAGAATTTGGCTATAATTGAGGTTCCTGATCATGAAAACACGTCGTTTAGGCCCTCAAAATGGCCTTGAAAGTTCAAGAACCGAAAAATTGCTAAAAATAATAAGTTTCCAAAAACATATTTTGAGCCAACTAGACAAAGTGGTTGGCCACCAAGATACGCATAGATAAATACTACTCCATTAAGAAGAAATTGTCTCCATTGCATTGAGTTCCCCCATCATGTGAGGAAATTTCTGCTGAATTTGGCCCCGGGTGAGCCACTTTCCTTGGTGCAGGAGCTACCCTATTTTGACAACCAGATAAAGATAAATCCTCTGCTGGAGAGTTCCCTTGACCTATGTGTCCACAATGTGATCAATGGATTCATGTTCCATGTAGTCAAGGTTGAGCTCTATTGGTGTCAATTGTTTTTCTATCTCTGAGGTGTCCAATAATAGTGAAAAATAAAGTGGAAGGAGGTCCACATTGAATACTAGGTGCAAGCCAAGGAATGGGAGAAGGTTGAGCTCAAAATCATTATCACACATATCCTTGGTGATGGTGTAGGTTCCATAACGGAGTGGAAGAAGCTTCTAATGAGGCGCTAGAAGGCCTTCTTTCTACAAGTGCAACAAAACTTTGTCTCCCACCTAAAACTGGTGTGGCACCCAATGTTGATCATGGTGATGCTTATACTTGGCATTGGACTTCTGTAAAATATCATGAACATGTTGGAAGATGTGCTAGATCTTCTCAATGAACTAGGTGGTTTTGTCAGCTCCAGTTGGAGCATGCGATGAGTCTGCCTGGGTGTCCATAAGGGGTAGTGCAACATCCATGGGACCCAATGATTGAAATCCCAACCCCACCTGAAAGGGGATGTGGTCAGTTGATATATGTATGGCTCTGTTGTAGTTGTGTTGAACATAGGGAAGACTCTCATCTCAGGTGTGGGGGTGCTTGGAATTGTACATGAAAAATATGTTCACGATCATCTGGTTGATGACCTCATTTTGACCATTTGTCTGGGGGTGGAAGGAAGTGGACTTGGTGAGATTGGTGTCCAGCAATGACCAGAGGCTCGACTAGAATGTGTTGAGGAACCGACTGTTCCGATATGAGATAATGGTTTTTGGGATCCCAAAGTGTACCCACACTCATTCAAATAATATCTTGGCAGTGGCTTCCCCTGTTATGCTCTTCTTATAGGCGGCCATAATCACCATCTTGGAAAAATGATCAACAACCAAAAAAACACAGTCATTTCCCCGCTTGGTGGATGGAAGGCCCGACATGTATTCCATTGAGATGGATTCCCAGATTCTGTCAAGAGTAGGAACAAGAGTGTATAGGTCTTGTTTCTTAATGGTTGTTTTGGAAATAGTGAAAGTAGTGCAGGACCAGATATACTTGTTGACATTTTGTCGAAGTTTTGACCAGTGGAAATGTCGCTGCAACACTGCCACTGCCATTTCCACGTCGAAGTGTCCTTCCACCCAACTGTAGTGGGATTCCTAAATAATCTTCGATCTCTCACTTGATGGAACGCATAGATGGCCCAAATGGCACAACAACCCGTCTTGAAGATGGAAATTAGTGATAGTTGTGTTTGCGCCCAAAATCTAGTAGGTTTTAGTGAAGTCTAGATTTGTTTCATAGAGGTGGGGCCATCCAGATGTATCGTGGCTAAAATAATCGAGCACTATGGTGAGTGTCATGACTGAAGGTCAGCTGAGGCAATCAATGACTTGGTTGGTGCTTCCTTTTTTATCCTTGATGTTGAGGTCGAACTGCTGCAAATATGTGGACCACTTCTTATGGCTTTCATTCTGCAATTTTCCTTATGTCTACATGAACTACAA
>JASDQU010195400.1:719-12681 GCA_032191745.1 Picea mariana | reverse complement strand
GAACCCTAGATTTTTGCCTCCATAGGATTTCTTCTTGTTCCCTGCATACCTCCAAATCTGCTAGTAGTTGCTCCTCTTCCTTTACTAGGTTTGGAGTTCTACTTCCTGATATGAAGGTTCGTTGAAGTTCTTCAAGTTGGCTCTCGATATCCTTCTGCCTTATGTGTATGTTTCCAAAAGTGGATTTATTCCAGCTTTTCAAATGTTGCTTGAAGTTCTTGAGGCACTGGTAGAATTTATACATATGAGTGCCATGATCTATTTTCGCCTGGGCCCACCAAGTGTGAGCCAGCTGGTGGAAGTTTGGGTGGGTGAGCTAGAACTCTTCAAAGCGGAAGGGTTTGTGCCTAGGGGTGAAACCCAGGTCCAGACAGAAGGCGATAGGCCAGTGGTCCGACCCTGTTTTTGGCATTATATTTGCTTCCATTGCCTAGTCACTTTCGAGGAGGGCTTCAGCCACGAGAAAGTGATCTAATCTACAGGCCACATGCTGGTGTCCTATTCTTCTATTGGACTAGGTAAAGATTCCATTTCGGGTTTCCATGTCAACCATATTTAATTGCTCTATTAGGGTTTTGAACTTACCACTGTCCTGCTCCAGCCATTTTGTTCCTCCTGTTTTCTCCTCCAACGTTAGGATCATATTGAAGTCGCCACCAATGATCCAGTATGGCGTATGTAAAAGAGTTTTGACAGACTGAAGGGTTTGCATGAAGCTCTCCTTATCTTGGGCGGACTGAAGACCGTAAACATTCGTGATGGCTCCTTTCTTGGTGGATCCTGTGACTTTGAAGTGAGCCGTTAGAGTACCTGTTGTAGAGAAGGGTTGATGCAGAGAGACTGTGTGTGGATTCCAAAGAATGGCTAGTCCTCCGAATGCACCCACTGAATCTTGGTAAAGGAATTGACCACCTCTCCAATTGCGTCGAAAGATGTTTTCAGCCTCCTGCCCTACACATTTAGTTTCCTGCAGAAGAAGGATATCCGGGTTCTCAGTTTTAATACATTCTCAGAGAATCCTCTGCTTGGATCTACCATTGAGGCCTCTAATATTCCAAGTTATTGTCTTCATCATGAGGAAGGTGGAGGGGGGTGGAGGTATCCCTCCGATAACCTCTGTATCTGGCTTGAATTGATCATCAGGTGCCCTGCCTCTTTAATAAGTTGATGGGTTGGTTTGCGTCCTCTTCTCTTATTTTCCTTGGTTGTTCTTTTGGGCTCAGATCTTGGATCTGCTAAAATACCCAGTCTAGCTGTAGATCCTGTTGTGGAGTTGGTAAACACTTTGTGAACTTTACGGAGATTCTCTACCAAGATATGTTGCAGGTCTTTTTGATTGAGGGATTCCTCCAGTTTTTCTAGGTCTATATCCGCCAGATCCGTTTCATCCATGAGCATGTTGGTGTCTCCGTCTGTGCCTGTTTGTGTTGCATGGGTTGTTTCTTTTGAGTGGGTTGTGTTTGGCACTTCAGAGATTTTGTCCTTCACTTGCATTGTTGCTTGATGGGGGTTCTATATTTCCTCCTCTTCTGGCAGCTGATTCAAAGTGTCATAGGAGTTTTTAGTGGGTATCTTTGGGGTCGAGCTTTGGTTTTGTTTCATCAATGGGTTCTTTCATCTTCCTATGACATTGGCAAAGCCGTCCTTTTTCTTTCTTTCGTTGAGCCTGGTGGCTGTAGCATTCAGAGGGAAATCTCTGAATAGGTGGCCATGCTCGTGGCACTTCCTGCACCGAAAGGGTATGTGTTCGTAGTCGATGGTCTGGTTCCAGTCTTCGTCCTGGTATTCAAGCATAATAGATCTTGGAAAGGCTTTTGATATGTCCATATAGATGCAGATACGGGTGTATGAGGTGTACTTCCTCATCTTTGTAGCTTCTAAAGCTTTGACGTATCGTCCCACAGTGTTTTCGATGCCCATGAGTATTTCTTCCAGCTAGAATTCCTGGGGCAAAGAGTATAGACGGATCCAGACTGGTTCTCTTGTAAAGTCCTCCTACTCCAGACTGAATCTATCTATCCAAAATCTCAGAAACAGTCCCGCTGAATTGTAGAAGTACAGTCCATTGTCAAAGATTTTGTCCTTGTCTTCAAGATTGTACAAGATTATTGTAAAGAAACCCTTGGAGCTAAGCTGGACTTCATAATCGCCTTTGAGGTTCCACCAATCCTTGATCCAGTGTGTGAGATCTCGTTCAGTCGGCAACAAGCCCAAGAATTTACCAATCAATGCATGATCCATCATAAACTAGGTGTGTTCCCCTACCCGTGTTGATTTGATGTGATAGTGTGGGGGTTTGTCCATTTGTGGTATGCACTTACTTGGTAGCCATCCTTTGGAAGCTTGCAGCTGAGATGTACTGGGTTCTAGCTCCATTTCTTTTCTGAGTCCTTGTTCTTGGGTAAAAATATGATCCCACAGGTGCGTCGATGGCTCAAAGGCAGGGCGCTTAGCACGGATTCTGTTTCTGTCGTTGACGGTGATATCGCTGTACGAGGGGGATTTCCTCCCCTCTCTCGAGCTCATTGTTGGGTGTGCAGGAATCTCGAGAGGAGTTCTCCTACAGAGTGTGGAAGTTAGCGGCAAAGCTCTGGTGTCAGAGCGCGCATCAGAAGCTTCACGGGTTGCAAAGTGCTAGGGTTGCAGAGCGCTAGGGTACCAATTAGATTTGTCTTGTAATAATATTACTTTGAAATTGTGAGTATTGTTGAGTTTGCATGGGATAGGAAAAAATATTATCGTAGTTGGGTCCTCGCAACCCTTTATTCCAAGGATGGATTTGTTGTTGGGGCCATCTTTTCCATGGAATTGTGGGATTCCAAGATGAATATTTTTTCCCATAGTAATATGAAGAATTTGAAAATGTAGGATCCAATGACATACCTAGTGGATGAGGTTGCCATGGTCTCTTCAGTGCCAAGGTACAAAGTTGTTCTATTGTCTCATTCCCTCCTTGTTATATTTATTTTAGTTTGGGTAAAGAAGGAAAATGTTCTATCGAATGTTCAATTTTACAAATAGCACATATATCGATGTTATTCAAGGGGAATTATTTCAATGGATGTCTTTTCCTACACCTAGTACAAAGTATAGATAAGGATGCATTTTGTTCCTCTTTGTTTTTCTTAATTTGTAAGTATAAAGATAAAAACTCAGGGTTCCAAGAATGTCATTCTTGAAGTTTTCCAATAAATTTCCTAGCTCTACCCTAGTTATTCCACTACTTGATGCAGATTTAGAAATTTTAGAAAAAGAATCACAAGGTCCCTTACCAGATCTCGCTTGTCTTCACGAGTACTTCATGCACATTTCAAAGATTTTCTCAAAGGATAATATGGAAATGTCCCTAGAACCCATAAAAGTAAGTACATTGATTGACTCATATGAAATATCTCTTAATAATATGTTCCTAATAGTATCTAGATTTAGTTTTTTCTATTTGGTTCTCTAAAGAATATACAAGAATATTTCTAGGTAATCCTATAACCCTCCTCCATGATATACAGTGGAGAAATACTTCGGGACTCCATGACTTCAAGTTTCCTCGCTCCAAATGACCACCACCAAACTCCCAAACAACCGAACACCAAATTGGCAAAGAGTGGAGATCTACAGCTAAGACTCTCCGGTTGATCGATGGTGGAGATTAACTCTACAATGACTACCTCCAAAATATCCCAGCTAGCCGAAGTGCCGAAGGGATTAACAATAAACAACCCTACTTCACTCTATGATCTATGATTGAGATCTACTTCAGGACTCCAGGCTTCAGGGTTTTTGCCTCCTAGAAACACAAGGACCAATCTTTCTCGAAGTGTCGAATCCCTGAATTGTGAGATCTATGACTCACATTCTCTTGTGTTCATATCCAACCGTTGGGATCTAGTATCCTCTTGACTGTGCTTCTCCTCTTTTCTAGTTTTGATCTAATGGCCCAGAAGTGTTTCCACATCCAATCCAATGAATATGGTGGTTTCTTCTCCTCTACGGCTCTACTTCCCTTCAATAAAGGAATTATCAAATTTTTCAAAGGCTTGGGCTTTGATCTCTCCTCTACAGAGTCAACTCCTTGGCCTCTTCTTGCATTCTATGAAACTCTACACCTCCTGAGCTTTGTTCAACACTTTAAATGAAGTGTGGGCACAAACCTTGCACTCCTCCTACAATGTGGAAATTTAGAAAGTTATTTCCTTCTGCACTCCTTGCATAGGCTCTGCACACACCAGTGCTATCTCTTCTGAGATTTCAACTCTTCGAACTTCAAAGGGTTCATTTATTTTCTCCTTCAACAACTTCTTGTGCCTTCCTGGCACTCTCGTTCTTCCTCTTGAGCTTACGAACACAGTCAAGGTGTTCCTTCAACACCATCCTAACACTTGGTGCTCTTCCTCCAGTGGTTTAGAAACACTTTAACAAAGTGTTGGCTCCATGCACTCCTTGCACTTTCTCTCCTAAGTCTTATAATTTACAGACTCACCTACGCACTCCTTGCGCTTTCCTTTCCTTTGATATTTTACACTACTCTGAGTGTAGGCACACTCCTTGTGCTCGCTCTATGCACTCCTTGCACTATCCCTTCTGATCTTAGTTGATTCTGGTGTGCCCACCTGGCACGCTCCTCATAGAACTCCTAACTGAGTTCTAGTGCACTCCTTGCACTGAATTCTCATAGTTCTTAATAAATTTGATGTGCACTCCTTGCACTGCCTTGAGAGCCCAGAATCAGAAATTCACACAGACATGGAATTATATCTATTCTTGCAAAGGGAACATTTATATACTCATGGAATTCACACATGCACAGTAAACATTTATAAAACACATACTCATTCACATAGAACACACACAGAGATTCATATGCAAGAAAATATTCTTTTCTGTGAAATTTGAATGCTTTTTACAATGTTTACAATGGTTACAAGATTGGATTGCAACAAAATCTGAGTTCTTCTCTTCTCTCCATAATTCTCCTCTCTACCTCTCTTGAGAAATATTCTCCTTATTCTCATAATACACTCTACTTACCCTCTTGATCTCAATACATTGATCTTCTTACAAAACATGGGCTTCTTGATCCTTCCTCCACCTAAATGTCAAGACTGCCAAGGGATAAATATTTGCCACAACAAAGAATGAGACAACCAATAACAAACAACCACTGGCTAAAACTCATGTGATGGTTGGGAAAAATACAGAGATTAAGCATAAAAATTGTTATGATCCTTTATTCAATGAACCAAAATGTTACAACTACCATAATTATGGACATAAAGCTGCAGAATGTCGATTAAAGAACGATAAGCCAGAGTCAAATCACAGAGCTGAAAAAGTCAAGATTTGGAACAAGAATGAAGATAACAAGTGTGGATTAGTATTGTCAGCTCAAAGACAAAAGAACCCATGGTATATTGACAACAGATGCTCCAGTCATATGACAGGAGATAAAAGTAAGTTCCTATCACTCAAACAAAGTAAATCAGGAAGTGTGACTTTTGGAAATGATGCTCCAGGAAAGATCAAAGGTAAAGGTCTAGTAAGCTTAAGTAATGGAAGAGGAAAATATCAAGATGTATTATTTATTGATGGTTTAAAGAACAACATTCTTAGTGTCAGTCAGATGTGTGACAGAGGATGTGAAGTCACATTCACTTCCAAGAATTGTAAAATAAAAACAGTGAACACATAAGAGCTGATTGCAAAAGGGGTTAGAACTGAAAACAATGTCTATATTATGAAGGAAGATAAGGAGAAATCTCATTTAAGAAAATTTGATGAAATTTGGTTATGGAATAGAAGGCTTGGACACCTAAATTTTGAATATATTATCAAACTGAATAATAAAGGTGTTGTGAAAGATCTTCCAAGAATATCTAAGCCTCATAACTATGTATGTGAATCCTGTCAAATGGGGAAGTTGATTCGTGCTCAATTAAAATCGAAGAGTTTCACATCTTCAGAGAAACTGCTTCAACTTGTTCATATGGATCTGTGTGGACCATCGCGAAAGGAAGGAACTGAGGAGAATGCTACTTTATGCTGGTCATTGATGACTTCTCTAGACTTATGTGGGTTTCCTTTCTGAGAGAAAAATGTGATGTGTTTGAGAAGTTCAAAAAGTTTAACGTGTTAGCTGAGAATCAGACAGTAATGAAGTTAAAGGAAATTTGCTCAGACAGAGGAGGGGAATTCCTGTCAAGAGATTTCAAATAATTATGTGACAGACATGGAATTAAAAGAGAATATACTATTCTAGGTACTCCCCAACAAAATGGAGTTGTAGAACGCCAAAATGGATCAGTTCAGCAAATGACAAGGGCTATGATGAGTGAAAGGGGAATTTCACAAACCTTTTGGGTGGAGGCTATTCACATGGTTGTTCATATTATGAACAAAGCGCATCTAAGGCCGAACAGTGATAAAACTCCATATGATTTGTGGTTTGGTCAACCTGCATCAATCAAGCACTTCAAAGTATTTGGAAGTAAATGCTACATAAAAAATAATGATGATCATCTAGGAAAATTTGATTGTAGAGTTGATGAAGGTATCTTCTTAGGATATGCAATGAACAGTAAAGGATACAGATGCTTTAACAAAATAATGCATAAATTAGTAGACTATATTGATGTTTGAATTGATGAAGAAGCTCCTATAAAAGATCAACAAAGAATAAGCACTAAGTCAGATGAAAAAGGTGATGAGAATAATAAAAATGAAGAACAAAAAATCTCAGTGTCATAAGAAGATGATGAATCAGATGGAGAAGAGACACCCAGACAACAAGAGTCAAGATAACAATCAGCATCAAATCCTTCCTCCAGAATTACTCAAAAGAATCATCTGAAAAGTCATATAATTGGTGAGAAAGACAAAGATGTACAAATCAGGAGAAGGATAATCAAAGACACTGAGAAATCACATGTAGCCTTCATATCCATGGTGGAACCCAATAAGTTTGATGAAGCGAGTAAAGATGTAAATTGGTTAAAATCAGTGAACGAGGAACTGGATCAGATTGAAAAGAATGACACTTGGGAACTAGTTCCTAGGCCATCAAATAAAAATGTAATAGGATCCAAATGGGTCTACAAAAATAAGATGAATGAGCAAGGAAATATTGTAAGAAATAAGGCTAGATTGGTCTGCAAAGGATATGATCAAATAGAAGGACTATATTTTGATGAATAATTTGTGCCCGTAGAAAGATTAGAAGCTATTATAATATTTCTTGGGTATGCTTGTCATAAAAGGTTTAAAGTCTATCAAATGGATGTCAAGTCATATTTTCTAAATGGAGATCTAAAAGAAGAAGTCTATATGGAACAACTAGAGGGTTTCGAATTGTCAGATAACCCTGACTTTGTCCGGAAGATGAAGAAATCCTTATATGGGTTGAAACAAGCTCCTCGTGCCTGGTATTACAGACTGGATAAGTATCTCCAAGACAAAGGGTTCAAGAGAGGAACAGTCGACAACAATCTATATATCAAAACAGAGGGTAATGATTTTCTCATTGTGTTGGTATATGTAGATGATATCATCTTCAAAAGTAATAATGCTTCATTGGTACAATGATTTTCTTCTACCATGCACTTTGAATTTGAAATGTCTATGATAGGGGAGATGTCATTTTTTCTTGGTCTACAAATTACTCAAAGGTCTGAAGGAATATTTATTTCTCAGGAAAAATATCTAAGAGAAATGTTGAAAAGGTTTCAAATGGAAGATTCTAAACCTATGAGAACACCTATGGTCACTGGATGCAAGTTAAGAAAGGATGATGACTCACGTGATGTTGATCAGAGTTCATATAGGTCTATGATAGGAAACCTTTTGTACATCACAACATCTCGTCCAGACATAATGCATGTTGTTGGAATGGTAGGAAGGTATCAATCTACACCTAAACATATTCATCTGCTAACTGTCAAAAGAGTATTCAGATACTTGAAAGAAACAATGAACTATGGCCTATGGTATCCTAGGAATCAAATTTTTCAATTATCAGTCTATTCAGATTTTGATTGGGCTAACTGCATGGATGAAAGGAAAAGAACGAGTGGATGTGCATTCTTCTTAGAAGATTCTCTTATAGCATGCTTGAAAAAGAAGCAAGGTTCCATTTCCTTATAGACTACAAAAGCTGAATACATTGCAGTTTCCACTTGTTGTACCCAAGTATTATGGATGATTGAGACACTTGCAGACTTAGAGGTAAAGTATACTACATCGATACCAATTCATTGTGATAATACTAGTGCAATTAGTGTGTCCAATAATCCTATATTTCACTCCAAGACCAAGCATATACCCATCAAGTATCACTTCTTGAGGGAACAGGTAACCAACACTGTTGTTTCTATGCATTATATTCCATCCAAAGATCAGATTGTTGATATCTTCACTAAACCGCTTGAAAAAGCTTAGTTTGAGTATCTACGCCAGAAGTTGGGCGTGACCCTGTTATCAAGTTAAAATAGTCTATCTAATCAGGGGGAGAGTGCTTATTGTCTCTCTGATCAGGGGGAGAATAGAGTCACTCTCATTTTTATTTGACATTGATGTCAAAGGGGGAGAAAAGGTGTGGTCTGGATGCTATAGTTAGAGTTCTAAGCAGCATAGTGCAACCTTTTAGGGTTGCCATCAATTCCAAAGGGGGATATTGTTGGAATGATTTACAAGAAGAGTTTGCTTATCATTGACAGCCATAACAAAAGAGAAACCAAACCATGCATAAGAATCTATTGCAAGGAGTGCACAGATCCACAATTCGGCTAAGTATCGAAGTGACTCTTTAAGAATTCATGAGAGAAGAAAACAAGAAAGCTCAGAAGAGATAGCGATTTCCAGAAGTGCATATGAGGTCCAAGAGATGGATTCATAGGAGGAGAAAAGGTTGAGACCCTTGAAAACTTAGAAAACCTTCTAATTCATAGAGATCAGAATCTTGGGAGGAAGAACGACAATGGCTGTTGGATCACCGATCCAGAGGAAAAACAGCTATCCGATCAAATCAATGTGCGTGAACCTTGTTGCCTTGCACACACACGAGAGGGAGCTTGCCAAGTTTCAAAGTTCCGAAGTGTTTTAGGGCCATCCATCGTCGAGGAGGACAAGTGGTGCGAGATCCGCAACTCTGGAAGTTTGTGGATGAGGAGGAGGTGAAATAGCCGAAGTAGATCCTGATTGTCGATCACCAAGAGGTATGTGTCAGCAGATCAATAACTTCAAGGAAATCACTTTGAGAGTTTCGGTTGAGAATTGAAACTCCCAAATTCTGGAGAGCTGGAGGAGATCTGAACCATCAGATCTAGAGAGACACGTGGCACTAGATTGTGGACTCGGGAGAAATCTGTTCGAGAGTTTTTTAGTTGAGATTTGAAACTCTCGAATCCTGAAGAGCCGGAGAGCCGAATTAAATCTCAATTGTTTGATCATCCGAAGTATATCTTATTCGTCAAATCATCTGGAGTAAATCTCAAGCATTGGATCGTTTGAGGTGGATCTGGGCCATCTGATCCAGCAAAGACATGACATAAATCTATGGATTTCAGGTAAAGGCCTGAAGTAAGCCTCAACCATATGATTCAAGAGGACATGCGGAAGAATCCCATGTACTTCAAGGGGAAGTGAAGTTTGAGATTTGAGATCTCATAAATCTGGAGACCTGAAGGAGATCTCGACCGTTGAGCGAGGAAGGGCTCGCAGGACCATTGATCTAGTTGAAAGGTCAAAGCAGAGGAAGAGTCATTGATTGAGAAGGATAAGTGTCCACCGATCGTTAACTCTGGAATATTGATGTATGGAAGAAAGGAAAGTTTGAGACTTGATAATTTTGAAATCTGTAATTCCAAAACAAATCACCGTCGTTGATTTGAAAGAGGTCAAATATGATCCACAGGGTTGAAGGGGATAGATATGAGCTATCAGTTCATAAGCACTATCAATATCATGAGATCGATGGTCCAGTCGCATTGCGGGGATTGAAGGTGCACGAACTTTAAAAAGTTTAGGGGGGGCCGCAATCAAAACCACGATTTTGGAGAAAGGACACGTGGAGACTCGAGGCAAATTGTGTGGAGAAACGTAGTTTGATCCAAACCAACTTTGGATGTGCCCACAATAATGTGGTCACGTGAGATCATCACCCAAGGTCATATTGAAAAATGGATCTAGTGCTCGCTATACCGAGATCGCAAAGTGGCTTTTGAATAGGCATGTGGTCACCACCAGTGGTCACGTAAAGGAAGGGGCGTAGAAGCCAAAGAAGCCAAAAATGACTGACTGTAATTGTCAGAGAGGATGAAGAGTTGTGACTACCAGAGAAGCCACAAAATATCAGAATAATGACCAGTAATGATGAACAGATTCAGAATAACTGCCAGAGAAGACGAATATTTTCAATGATGATCATGCAGAGGTGTGCTTTTTTGATAGCTAGGAATGTGGGTAGAAATAGACAGAGTGTGTGACTTGAAGGAAAGATGAGAGGGACAACATATAGTATGATGAAGTGGAACAGAGCATAGAAGCTGAAGAAGGCAGAGGAGACATGGAGTTGTAATAGACCATATAAAAGACAGAGCAAGTAAGTAAAGTTTTGTAAGATTCAATCATGGTGGTAGGGTGGTGCTAGGGAGGATTGTAGTCCTCTAAATTCTATTTGGTGCTAGAAGATATTCTGAGAGTTGGTGCTTCCATCTAGTTGGTGCTAGAGAAACCTAGGAGTTGGTGCTTCCATCTAGTTGGTGCTAGAGAAACCTGGGAGTTGGTGCTTCCATCTAGTTGGTGCTAGAGAAATCTGAGAGTTGGTGCTCTCTACAATTTGTAGCTTGCTCTCAGAGGTTGTAGCCTCATATTTGAGTTGGTTCTCAAATACTATGATGTACATGAAGGTTGGAGTTTGATTGAAATCCGAAGAAGAAGAGGTTTTCTCCCTTTATGGGTTTCCTCATGAAAATCTGTGTTTTTGTGTATTATGTGTGATTGATCAAATATTGTTTATATATGCATGTTAATTTATCAGTAACACATTAAATAATAATCTAGAAAGATTCAGAAAAGAACAAGAAAAGTTTCAAGATTATATTATAATTGATTCACCCGCCCCTCTCAGTTATATTTCCAACAGGAAACTCTTTTAACAATTCAATGTCCACTAAAATTTCACACCCTTCTTTTGCAAGGAAGTGATTGGGTGTGAAATATTTGAGAATCCTTCAACAAATATCCTATAGACTTAGCCTGCAAGGCCCATGAATGATCTAACCTCTATCACATTCTTTGGCACTGACCATCCTATAATGGCTTCTATCTTCTCATGATCCACTGCTATCCCATCCTCTGAAATGATATGTCCCAAATAATGAATTTGCTTCTGATAAAATGAGCACTTTCTCAATTTGGCGTACAACTGATGCTCCCTTAATACTTGTAATAGCATCCTCAAGTGTTGTTCATGCTCTTCCTTTGAATTAAAATATATAACAATTTCATCTAAAAATACAATGACAAACTTATCTAAGTATTCTCTAAAATTACCATTCCTTAAACACATGAAGATAGCTGGTGCATTTTATAATCCAAAGGGCACCACTGTGAAATCATAATGACCATACTTTCTTCTGAAATCAGTCTTGATGATATCTTCTTTTTTAATTATTACTTAATGATAACCTAACCTAAGATCTGTTGAAATGTCAACAAGAAACATGTGTCTAATTTACTTTTCCCTTAAATAAATTAGACAATAAATATTAATCTATTATTTCATTCATAACTGAGTGAGTTGGATTTGTAACAGAACTATAAGTGTAGTTAAGTGAGTTAAGATCAATTTTACTAGTTGTAACTAAACATGCACTAGTGAGAGTTCAGTAAATCAGTGAACTCACATGCAATTGAAGATTCACCATGGTTAACTACATGCATGTCAGATCCAGTGGAGACCTAGTTGAGATAA
>JASDQU010195399.1:0-19697 GCA_032191745.1 Picea mariana | reverse complement strand
TTGTGCACTTTATCAATCATGATAAGACAATAATGAGTCATCTATACAGTTTTCCAACAATGCATCATATACCAATGGAACCACATCGATCCATCTTCATCATGTATCAATGACAAATCATTGATCCATCTTCATCTATGCATTCTCATCAAGGACAATACATATTATATTACATAAACCATCAACCAATCAATCCTTTGACATCAATCATTCACTTGACATCAATCAATCAAACCATTGGCATCAATGACAACATGATCCAACATCCTGCATGGGAACTTCACTTTTCTCTTTTCACCCTTTCCCCCTGAGCATTCTTATTAGGATTTTTGTCATTGCCCCCACTACCCTTCTTTCCTTTTCCTTTTTTTTCTCTCCATGTTGTTTAGGACCCTTTTGAGTCTTTGATTGCACAGTGTGTACATCCTCGGATTGGGTTGGGGGGGTGGTCGAGCCAGGGGCCTGACCAACCATATTTTGTTGAATTGACAACTATTAAATCTAGTTAGATACCAAATTTGCAATGTTTCTTTGAGAGGAACCAATAATTCCATTATGATGTGATCCCAACTTTGGTTTTTCTAAGTCGAGGTTTAACTGAGGTGCATTAGGCATAATCTTGTAGAGAATTCCATATTGAGAGTAAATCAATTCCAATTTGTGTGCCCTAAAGATTGCCTACTCTTATGAAAACACCCCTGAAGTTGATATATCCTTAGGAATGTAAGGAACAAACAACTTAAAGAACCATTCTAAGATAAATTCAGGTGGAACCATGGCTTTAATCTATATCTTTCATCCCCTCCATTCCTAAATATGATTGGAAATGTGCATATCGTTGTCTTATTCAAAGTTGGCCAAAAGTTTTGTACCAGTGTTGTAATGGATAGGGAGTTGGAAGTGGTTGAGAAAAACCATGGAAAGGTCACCAAACGTCTCGTATTTTTACCTTTCCATTTATATATACCATTTCATGGTGACCACAGTGAGGGTATGCTAGAATAAACATAACGGTATTGAGTCATCATTTAAGAAGTTGGATGAGAACCTTAAGTGAAACATAGTTACGTGGTATTGTGTATCTTCACCCCTTTTCCCTTTGAACTTCGGAATGTATGATGGTAGTTTGATGGGAACCACATGCTAGCTTGGTTTGTGATGAATCAGGTCATTCATCAACTTAGACAAGTTTGGAAAATGGAGAGTTTCCAGAAAAGGTAGTTGGGTTGCATCATCAATTGATTAGTATCTTGAAAACAGAGTTGTGGATTGTAACTAGCACCAAGTTGGTAATAAGAGTTTGTCTATGGACCAAAGATTTGGGTAAAACCTTATTGGCTTTAGTTAAACGGAGGAAAACCTCCACCCATCTGATTCCAAAATGGAAGAATAAGGTTTCCCCCTGTCATACCACCTTGTGAAGGAACTAGTCCTTGCATGGGGTTATAATGACTGAGAAATCGGTTTCCCCCTGAAAGCATCCCTTGTGAAGGGAAATACCCTTGCATGGGATTCCACTGAGCTTGGAAGGGGTTTCCCCTCACCGTCACTACAAATTCGTAGAAAGTATTACTCATGAATCCATCATATAATTTGCATGGAGTGGAAGTTGAAGGCATGCTAGTGGCACTCATAGAAACGCTATAGCCTTCGAAGGGGTTCGGACCAGAATACAAGAAATATCTTCTCCCAATTGATGGAAATGATGGAGGAATGTGACCTCCACCCCAAGGGATCGCTTGGTAGAGAATTGAAGAACTCCCTGCACCAATGTTAGAAACCTGAGACGTTGACTAGGAACCATCCAATGTATTAAGCATACCCATTGATGACATTTCGAATGAAAAATCATTTGACGTTGATGACAACAACATGGATCCACTCATGGAAGGAGTATAACCAACGACGAACGAAGAAATGTTGTTGATCGGAGCGGCTATGGTGTAATTAACCACACTAGTCGTTATGTTGGACACACCAAGCAAAAATATCCCACCTGTGATTATTGTCGAAGTGGGATTTGTATGGACTCTCGAACCAAACACTTGTGAAGTTCCATCCATGGTGGCCTAGTAAAGAGGGATACTATCAGTAAAGTTTGATCTAGGAGAGAGAAATTTTACCACAGGTGATGAGAAAGTTCTAGTCAGTGGAGGATTATAATTTAGAGCGTATTATTCAACTCTGATATCTTCAAATATTACAACCTATGGTTTTGAAGTGTTAATCTCTGAGAGCTCCATAGTTATGATCTTGACTGTACCAGTCGGCACAAAAGCACCAAATTGATCAAGACGATGCCTTAGTGGAGGCGGGGGAGAATTTTTTCTAACCTCCTCTTCTAGGGGAAGGCCTTGAATTATCCTCTATCTATGAGGTGTTTTGTCAGAAACATTGAGTTATCAAATCTCAAGCGACCACATACACACCTACCTAATCAAGTCTACTATTATGGATCACACCACTAGAAAAGTCCTAAATGGAAATAACAGACATAAATTACATTGATGATATGTCGACTCATGTTGATTAGTTCCTGATATTGAAACATTCACAAGGTAGGGTAAGGGCCTTACGGATGGAGGCACGAGTTTATTACATCTCGTGGACCAAAGAATGAAGGAATGAGAAGCAGTTATCTCGACCTCCACTAACCATCCTTATCTGACACAAGTACCCATGCTTCGTGGGGCACCCTCCAACATTACTGAAAAGTGTTATGTGAAATCTTCCCAAGTTACCATGACAGAGCCCCATATTCACCTCTGACATCCCTGGGAATGGCCATTAAGGTCACTAACTCACATTCAACATCTAGGGGGTAAAGTAGACAATCAGGATCAAACATATGGGTAGGGTAGCTAATACTAAATCCTCTAAAGCATCACCTCTCACATAGGTATGGGTACTAACAAAACCCCCAATATACTACCTCTCCACTAAGCTCAGTTAAGCTCTAGAGCGGTCTCTCCTCAACTCTCCTTTACTCGAACTCATGTTTAATTCTTCTGTTAGAGGAGGCTCTCTGTTATACTTATACGACAGTTGGATTTAGGATCTCCCTAGCTTAGAATCCTATGCTTGTTTTATGGCCTTAGAGAAATTTACTCTCCATCCTAAACCAAGGCCCTAACCTATAACTAGTTTGTTCACCCTTAAAAATGAAAATTTCTAATAAATTTTATTAAGCATTCATTTTATGGGGATTTTCGTTACTCAAAAGTTATGGATGAAACTTATGTGATGTTTTGATAGACTTAAAGAAAAGACTTTAAGAACTTAAAGAAAAAAATGAATGTGGTTTCTTCACTTTAAATAAGAAGTGCTAATCAACGCTTCAGAAAAAACAAACTCTTTTCTTTTGTATTTTTGCAAATGAAAACAATATGCATTTCAATATATGCAAGATATTTAAACTACTTTGTATTGCAGCCCTAGAATTCTTTCTAAGCAAGCATGCAGAAAAGAGAGAAAGACCTTGACATACTGAACTTCTTTTCTTTTGAAGAAGGATAACTTTAACCAAAATAATTAACTATCAAACAAGCAACAAGTATGAAGGCATGAGTGCCAACAAACAATTTATTTTCTTGATGAATTTAAAGGCAAAGGAAACAAGAGAAGAAAACTAGCAACCAAGTTATTTTTTATATTTCGTTAAAAATAAATGAACATGCAACTAATAAGGAAAAAAATATTTTTCTTTTTTTAAAATGAAGGGGGAAAAGGAAAACAAGAGGAAAATAAATTGTATCTAATCACTAGAACAACAATCAATATGGAATTCAACCCATATATACCATTGAACTTCAACTGACCTTAGCAGCCTAAAAAACTTCAAAGACTAGCTTACAAGCAAGCAAGAAATTTTGAAATAAAGTGTGAGTTTTCAAAGACTTTATTCAACAATCCAGACCATTAACCAATTCAGGAGGCTCAGTAAACATTGAAGAAACAACTTAGACCAACCAATTCTGAGAAAAAGACTAAAAAATTCAAGACAACTATTGTTGGTTGTGGAGCCTGATTATCTTCTTGATTCAGATGTTTATTTCAGCCATGCTTGGACCGATTTCCCTAACAGGGGGTGTGGGGGGTATTTCCCCCCCACAACTATCACCAAGGGGGTCCATAGGGGGTTGGTGACAATTTTTGTATCCCCCCCTGGCAGGGGCTTCGGGGGTAGTTCCCTCGAAGAGAAATATTGAGGAAAGTTTCCTTGTAAAATATTGTAATTTTGTAGTCAATCTAGACCATTCATTATCATGTCACAGATTTTATGGTAGAAGTTATGTTAGGGTTTTTTTCTCTAGAAGGAAACCCTCTTTTATGATGGAATTATATTACGATTTTGTATGTGTGTGAATATTGTATTCTGAGAAAGGAGATTGTGAGAGAGAGAGAAGAGAAAGTTATAGTGGGCGTGTTGTAGGTTGTATCCCTTCATTTTGTTGGATAATAAAAAGGAAGCACCTGGAAATTTCTATGGTGGACATAGACCACACTAGGTGAACCACATATATTTGTGTCTCTATTGTATTGTGTATCTTCTATGTTTTATTTCCGCATTTGTTTTATTTTATTGCTCTGTGATCCTGTTTTTCTAACAATTACACATGTCTATGACTGTGTAGACTATGAATCGCAGATATCCACAATTCATACAAGTGTAGCTCGTAGATATCCATGACCCACATAAGGAAAAATCCTGGATAAACCAGTTAGACTTGAAAAGTAAAAAACAACCCAAAAGGAGGGATTGAAAAAACTATTCGAAGAGTTTCGAAATGAGGAAAGCTCTGAAAATAAATCCCAAAAACAGGAAAAACTGCAAAAACCTAAGACAACCAAAGAAACCCTAAAATTAACCTAAACTAGGAGAATCCCCAATATTTTTTCCAATTCTATTATGGTATTTTTCCCTCATGACTTTGGGTCATGTCACAGCAGAGATTGACCAAATAAAAGACAAAACCCTAACTCACACACAAGACTTGTAATTAAATAACTACTTTATCAGAGAGGGAAGAAAGCTTCACACCTTGTATCCTTATGTTTGGTTTCGTTTACCGCTCTCAAGTCTAGTACTTATCTTGACTCTTTCTTGATTTGGACAGTAAATGAAGATCAAGAAAGTGATGCAACAAGGTAGTTATAGCATAAAATCATAAAAGTAACTAAGAGATGAATTCAAATATGGAGAGTGATTAAACATACATAAACAAGTTGAATCAATACTACACAGGTATGGGGAAAAGAGAAAGTTTTATTAGCAACGGTAAAATATGTTGTTACGACCTAACTCCAACCGTCGGCACTGCCTTGAAGCCAACTACCCAAGTTCCTCCGAAATGTCCTTCAAGCATCACTCAACAAGATTTCCCTTCCTTGGATGACCCAATAATGATATGAACACACCTTATGGCCATATAATGAAAAGGAAGGAAATTTGGAACAAGGGTTCCAGGTTACAAGGATGCTACTTAGAGGATGGAGGGGAATAGGGAGACTTTCGATTTATTTACCATAAATTTGCACCTAGTTTATCATCCTCATCCATGCCCCCAAAGGTGCCTATATACCATCCTCTAGAAGTTAAGGAAG
The DNA here is from genome assembly GCA_032191745.1 of Picea mariana. NCBI lineage: Eukaryota > Viridiplantae > Streptophyta > Pinopsida > Pinales > Pinaceae > Picea > Picea mariana. Next base: position 14,093 of record JASDQU010195399.1, on the reverse strand, counting down.
TTTAATTCCATTTGGTATGGGCTCAGGGGGGTTGGGAAACAAGCCCATCTGAAATCCCCACCCAAAAATATGGAATTATTTTATTTTTCACATTTTTTAGGGCATCTGCGGGTTGTAGACTAGCAAGGAATAGATGTTCGTGTGTTGCACAAAGGTGACCCATGGATATAAGAAAAAGCATTGTTTTTTAAGTAACTTTGATGAGGGAACTTGGGATTTAATCTTGCAAATTAGGGACAGGTACTAATCCATATCACAATGCAAATGGTGTGGAAAATTGTGGTATAACATTGAGGCCACTTGGGTGAGTTGAGAAACCATAGGTCAGCACAACTGCAAAACTAGATCATAGAGTTGATCACAGAGTTTTGAGGTGAAGTCTTGGGGAAAATTTTTTACTGACTTGGATGAGCCATTGGAAAATTAGTCATGAATATACTTGGGTAGATGAACATGGTAGGGTTGCATGTGGATGGAAGTGACAGAGAGAGAGAGCCCAAGAAACCTCGAATGAAGGATCGACTTGTTACTTTGGAGAAGACTATTGAGTAGATGACGGTCGCAATGTGAAAGAATGGTGAGAAGGTCAAATAGATGGAGATTGTGATGAGTCATATGGTGTGTGGGTTTAATGAGGCTATTAAGGAGTTCCAACAAACTGTATATATGCTCACAATCACTTTGACATATGGCATTTAAGAAAGACTCGAATAAATAGAGGGTGTATTGAGCCCAGTCACCCAGAAGTTGAAAGACCAAAATGACACCATCACATTGTTGAAATGATCTACTTCCAATGCGAATATTCCATCCATCATGTCGATGAAGATCAATATAAAAGAACTAGAACTGTATGATGGTACCCACTGCACTAAGTTGCTTGGCAAGTTTTTTTGGGACATTGACCATTACTTTGAGCAATTGAATGAGAGTTTGGGCGAAGCCAAGGTTAACTCTAACACAATGTTCTTGATAGGTACTAAGAAGATTTGGTTGAGCAAGTGAGCAAAAGAATTCATAGCCAGGTGAACCATAAAGAAGATTGAAAATTGGGTAGAGATGAAGGAAGCCTTGAAGGATCAATTTGGTTTGGGGAACCAAGCATGGATCGCACGAAACTAGTTGTCAACACTTACACACACTAGGGGGATCCAATCCTACATCAAGGATTTTTTTAGGCTCGTGTTTCATATCAAGGATATATCATAGGAGGATGGAATTTTCCACTTCATGAATTTTATTTATCCATGGGCACAAAGTGACTTGCAACACCAAAATATGTAGACTCTTGCAAAATCTATCACCACAATGAACAAACCATTGGACTTCGAGGGTGAAGCCAAGATAGTTCCAAGGAGGAATGAACATACCCAAGGTGAGAAACATTAAGGAAAGGGGAAGAACAAAGATAAGGGAAAACTGAAGAAATATGGTAAGGGAAGAAAATATCATGCTAACCAAATAGGCACAACAAAGAAGAAGAAATTTATTTCATGTTGGATTCGTGCTAGAGAGAACTATGGAAAGAATTATCCTTTGAAGTAGAATTTGAATGCCTTGGATAAGGTGGAAAACCCATATGTTGGGATATTGCGGGTCTTGAGCATAGTCATGGAAGGAAGTTGCATGGAGATTCAAGAGCAAGACATGAAAATACTTTACTATGTGCTAGTCAAACTCAATGGGAAGTCAATTGTTGTGATGGTGGATAGTGGAGAGACTCAAAACTTTATGTGGGAGGATGTAGTGCAGAGACTTGGGTTATGTCCTGATCAAATCAAAATTGGCTTAAAACATGTCACCTCGAGTGTTGAGAAGGTCATTGGAATAGTCAAGGATGTCTCATTGAATATTGGAGAGTGGAACGAAAGTGATTTTTTCACCATTGTTCCCATGGACGACTTTGAGGTTGTGTTGGGGAAAGAGTTCATGTGAAAGGAGAAATAAATTACTATTCTATGAATGGATAACTTATCCTTTTTCTCGTTCCAAACTCCATGTTTGGTTTCCAACGTTGTGAGGAATAAGGAGATAGGCACATGGATTTCTTCCTTGCGAGTAGTTATTATGAACAATTAGGTCGACCAACCTTGTGATGAAAAAATTGGACGACTTGGAATGGTGTTTGAGTGACCCAACATAGTGAACAAAGAGAGGTTGGTGTCCCTTGAACTCTGAATCACTTAGGTTGAGTACATCATTTCAAACATAGTGGAAGATTTGGTAGATTCTTGTTTGATGAAGTATGAAGTTTTGAAACAAGGATTGAGAGAATTAATAATAAAGAGAATGATTGTGTAGTTCAATGGATAGGGGAAAAATACATATGTGGACCAAGAAAACGAGAAGGTGATGCAATGACCTTGGTATGAGAAATCCAAGGAAGAGGTAAATCCATCCTATAGGAAACTTAGAGAAGGTGAGTGGTCATACGACCCTGAACTAAAACAACTAATTGAGGAGGGAGAATGTATAATTAGGTCAAACCTACCTCTACTTATGTACATAACACAAAAGTATTATGACTCTCTACAGATCAGAACAAGATGAGTTGGAGATGAGGGAGATGGCTTGAACAACCATCATCTTTCACCTTCACACTAAAGATGAAACATATTAGCCCACTACCACATTGCGGGAAATGAATCCTTGGGGTTCCTTGAGGAGGGTGTCTTAGAGAAATTGAAGAACTGAAGTTTTGTGGTTGTAATGAACATGATGGGAAAATTGACGATCAAAGGAAAAGTATGGGATTTGTATTGGAAGCTAGGAAGAGTTTCAAAGGTTGACAATGTTGTGGAAGGAAAAGGGGGTTTGAGCATGAGGAAGTGAGTTATTGTGACCAAGGAATGATGGTTGGATTAGCTACACAACTAGACCAAATAATGAGAGGGACCAATGCATAAAAGCATGAAAAAATGTACCAAAGTATAGGCATAGAAAAAGGTCAATGAGATGTGGCACTTGGTATATTTCAAGATATTTGGTAGCAGTTGTGTGAGGTAGAAACATCAAGTTGAATACAATATCTAAGGGTGCGTTTTGGAACATGGTGGATCTCGTCTTCAATGGGTGTTTACAGGAATGAAAAGGAGTATGAGTGGGGGTGGATGTAAAACCCTTTAGCACCCCACCAAGCATTCACACTCCCTTGGTGAGTTCAGAAATGCAATGGCCCATGAAGTGGGGAGGATGTGATCGATTGGATGGTGTGACCATCTTATAGGAATGGACTGGAGTTCCTTGGATGCACGTCTTTGGAATATGGTCCCAAGGGGGATCATGACTAACTTACCTTGCGATGGACATCATGAGGATGTGATAAGGTGACACTAACTTGGGTCACGTGGAAGCATGGATCAGGTTGACTTGGCTAGGATAGTGGGAAATCCAATGTGCACACAAGTTAGTGAACCCATATGCTCCAAGTAGAATGATGTACATTTATGGGTCATTGTAATCCCTTGGCATGTCTTGTGATGACTTGGAGTTAGTTTGGTCACCAAAATATATGATGGTTCGGATAGACATGATGGTTCATAATGAGGCGAGCTCATATATATATCAAAGGCATGGATGAGCTCGAGGAATCAAAAGACAAGAAGGAATGGAAGCATGAGAAAAGAAGTGAAGTGACCAATAGATGAATCAACCAAGTGTTAAGGAAAAGACTTGGAGTGACTCTCTTGGCACACTATGGGGTATACTATGGTTAAATTGGTTAAGTGTTGAAATATGCTAACATTTCTTAAGTATACAAGTGAATCATATAGATTGAGTGCGGCTTACCCATAGCTTAGAATGGTGTATGGGTATGTTCTAAGTGAAGAGGTGTAGTTTGAATGAAGTACCTTTGGTTTTCTCAAGCCGTAGAGTGGGAAATGTTGCAGTGTCACATGTCCCAGAGATGATGAAACTTTATGTTCCAGGAACGCTCCCCCTGGGGAGGTGACACTTTGTCTACTAGAAAGTTCCTAGGAGGTATATAGAACCATACAAAAAGTACAAGTAATGTAATGTGATTTCTTTTGAAGTGTATGAAAATTGGAGATTTGTTCAAATAGAGTTTTCCCCCTCGAAAAGGCAATTGAATATCTCATCCATAAACAAAGGCATTGCTATTTGTGGTTATTGTTCTCTACAATTATCTATTGTTGTTATAATCTTTCATTTCTTCTCTAAATCTGGGTATAATTTTTAATTTTTTCTTTCAATCTTTTATTTTACTAATAAACAACACCACAAATGTTATCAAAGCACTTTCCTAAGGAAATATTTTAGAGAATTTTTTCAAGCTATAGACGTATTCTGATAACTATAAATAACACGGTGATCTATCATTCTATAATACCCCCAGGTTGACCCCAATTGTAAAATGTGCATATGTTTTATAGGCTAGTGAGTTGTGATATTTTGGGCCAGACTGCCTTTGTATATATGTTTCGAGGCCAGACTTCTTATGTGATTTGGGATAGGTAGCCTATGTGCTAAAATTCCAACAAGTCTATCACTGTAATATGTAATCACAACCATATTTATTAATAAAAAACATCATTGTTGTAGACCAATAAGACAAACAGAGTATGGGGGGCTAGAACTCCACTAGAGGGAAAGGGATATAAGGGTCTAGGAAGAGGGGCTAATTCAAGGGGTCTTAAGCCAAGGGAATAATATAATATATTATTCCTAAATTATAAATTATGTGATATATTTTATCCAAAGTTCCTAAAGGTGGGGAACATATCACCAAGTGGACTCAATATAGTTCCTAGCATGACAAGTTTCTAGTTGAGAACATTCCTACATAATGTGGGAACTTAGTGCAATTTCTAATAATTCTCATCATTATCACTATCATTCTTACCATTCATGATATCATTTCCATACATCAATCGTACCTATTCTTGGAGAGCTTTGAAGTTGATTGTACCCAGTAATTCCTTGGTGGTTTGGGTTGAAGATGCAGGTTGTCAGGTCTATCAGCATTCTCTCTTGGTGAGATAATTATTGGGAATTGTTTTATTGGTGTGTTAGGATAGTGAGTGTTTCAATTATTAGATTATCCTTGTGTTCCAGGTGTTACAATGCTTTGAGATTTATTTCTTTTCCCATTGTTGAAGCTCTAGAAAGGAAGTGGGGTAGTCGAAGGAATATTGAGAAAATAAGGGATACACTTCCTGGGGTGGGATAGGTTGTGGGGAATGAGAGGCTATGAGTTAGGAATAATTGTTGGATTTGGAACCTTGGCTTGAGCTTATTTCTTTTGTTTGTTATACCTTAGTCTATATTAGGAATCCTTTGTCGTGGTGGAGTCCTAGCCTCAACTCAGGGGTGACCTGCTACTGATATTTTATGATCAATAGGGTCTATGGCTAGGAGGAATGTCTGAGGTCTGCAGCTAGTTAGTGATTTACAAAAGATAAGTGTTATTTTATATGTGTTTGTATGTCATTTACTATGTGTATGTTTATATAAATTTTGTATGGTTTAGTGTACATATTTATGCATGAATTGTATGTTATTAGGAATGCATGTGTGTTCATATGAAGAGCATATTTATTAATTAATTGGTATCATAGAGGAAATTTTTGTTGTGTCATGGCCCAACTTGGGGCTAGGGATGCTACACATTCAATGGGTAAATTTTTTGTAGGGGTTCATAATACACACAAAAAATACAAGCAGTTTCACCTAGTTGGACACCTGTGTAACCTCCACGTAACCTTCGTTAGTACCTCTTCCAGTAGTACCACATCAGAAAAAACCTATACAAAATTTTACTTACATGTACCCTTGGGTATGTTGAAAGTCCCCTAGGTCACCTGAAACCATCTTTAGATAATTCAAATGACCATCTTTTTTCTATAGTATGTTACAACCTTATTTTCCACCCCTAAGTCTCATGGAGGAACATAGTGGATATCATACTAAGACACATCCTTCTCCCTAGGATTCAAGTATTTTTGAGGTAGGTCACACTTGAACTTCTACATAGAGCATGATCGATTACTAGTTGCATCATTTTTCACCCATGACCATCACTAGTTGTAGTACTATTGGGTTGTGACTGCCTTTGTATCCTTCTAGAATTGGTGAATTCCAAGGAGATCAGTTCTATATGAGTTGGTTATATCATGGCAGGAGCATGGTAACTCTCAATCCTGTCAAGGTTCACTAATTTCTAGAGTTCTATAACCTTATCCTAACCTCCTTCACCAATCGACATAAGGGAGGCCATTCCATGGGAAAAGCGAGGAATAGTTGATGTACCCTTGTGCTGCCAAAATACCCAAGGGAGGAAGAATAATTCGCGGGTGCAAGTTGTTGAATTTTCAGAGGACCTTCTCCACACAATTCATCCTTTAGTTAAGGTATTCCTTTCTTGATTGAGAGATGAGGAGGATCAAGAGAAAGGATCTTAAGGAAGAATGCATCGATCATTCAAGGTAACAAAATCTTGATTTAATTCTCTATTTCATATTGATATAGATCAATGGTTTTCTCCTTTTATATTTATTGCAATCAATAATAAATGTTCGATCTAATCTCTCTGAATAAAAATTGTGGTTTCCTAATGTTAGAAAGAAATCGTAGATTGGTATTTTTTGTCCCTTGTGTGTAGGTAGTAGGTTGAAGCAGATGGAGAAGGATCTCCAGGACTACACCAATTGAGGACATACGAGGACAACCTTCAGTGGAAAGATACTTTCTTCTACTCTTTCTTAGTTGTCTTCCTTATACCAAGGGAAGGTCCAAGGGAGGTATGGCTTATCCATGTGTCATATTCATCCACAATATAGTGCATCAATAATAGCACTTAAAAAGATTACTCTCAATTACTAGGGTAATCAGTAAGTACAACTAAAAGTTGGTGCCCTAAGAGATTGGATTGAATACTACTATTGGACCCTATACATAGAAAACTATAGTACATGACGCTCCCTTTCCCTTAAGAATATATAAATCATGCCCCTATGTCTATTCCATGAAATTCCTACATAAATTACAACATTGAGAATTTAGGAATTCTATCAACATATTAATATTCAAGCAAAAGTACACATCTGATAGGAGTAATAGAAAAAAATTCTAGGTCCTACCCACAACATTATTTGAGACATATCTCAACAAAATCCTTATGTCAATCTTATCATCATGATATCACTCTCTAGTAAGTATTTTTGGTGTAGCTTCTTACCCCACTACTAGGAAACTATCTCAATAGACACATAATGCAGTTTTAATCACCTTTGTACCACTATCAAGTGACAATTTTATTGTGGACCTGCATCTATATTGCTAACACTCAACATGTAGATTTATCCACCAAATTATCCTCTTTGGAAACTATGTGGGATGAGTTGCAACACAAGATAGAGTGAAACCACTCCCATGCTCAACAAAATATTGATGTTATCTATGACAATCTAGCTAACCTAAAGTCACTCCGAGAATAGATGTCCAAACCCATGGGGATGTAAAATCATATCCTTCCTTCACAATTAGTGGGTTATCAATGGCAGGACTAGTTATCCCAAAAGGAAGGGCTTGAATCTTCCAATCCCACTAAGCATAACCCTACCCCACTTGTTCATGGTCTGATGACTCAAATGTGGAATAGATTACCTAAATTGGATCTCAACAAATCTGATGGATCTAATCCCATAGGCTAGGTCATTTAGATGGGACATTTTTTTCCATGCATGCCATCATAGATGACTTAGTGTAACTTTGTTTGCGTGTCTTATATTTAGATCCTAAACATTGGAAATGGTGGCAATATCACAAGAACTCTCGCAGAGGTTATATTTCTTAGACACAATTTGTCTCAGACCTCTATGAATGTTTTGAAACTGTGATGTCCCATTTAATCTTATTATTTTAGACACCAGAGTTATTCTTGGAGGGAGTTTTCTCACAAATTACCCTGTTAATTAATACTTGATGAGTGTTAGGATTGTTATGAAATTCTTAAAATCAATTGTGAAACATGATTAATTGTGCATTATATCTTGTGGAATAAGATTTAGGATGAAAATGATTGTACATATATTACTAATGAGTTCCTGAGTGTACATGAATCTCAACAACTGGTTGATGCAGTTATCATCAACAAGAACCTAGGACTCCAGAATGAGTCAGGGAGTAAATGTGTTGATAAAATTTGAATAAACAATTTAAACAAATTATGGAAATTTGTTCCGTAGATGAAGGCATAGGGATCATTCTTGTCAATCCAACTCACAAAAGGAGTAGTGGGGCTATACAGACCTGGCCAACAGAAAAGGAAAGAGTGGAACAACATCCATGTTTCTAGTCACTAGCACTTACATTGTGGCTGGAGTTGAAGCTTGAAGGACAGTCTTACTCAGAGGCTTACATGATGTCATGAGGGTAGACTGGGTCGCACTCGCTCACGAGGTATACTAAGGGGCTCACAATCAGGGATGATTTTAGGGGATAAATTTTTCTCATGGGCTAATTTTCCATGGTTTTTCCCCAAAAAAGATTCGCTATTCTAAAAATGATTTGCCCAAATTCTATAGGATAAAATTATTTTACCTTAAAAATCGCCAAAATTTTACACAAACAACATAGAATTCTTAGAAATTTGAATAATTTTACAAAAATATCACCAAACATTGAAGGATTACTAAGATTCACCAAGGTTTCTATATTTTAAAATAAATTTCCATCCTTAAAATCATCCCTGCTTACAATAAGGAAGAGACATGTTTCCTCAACATCTAATAGTATTATAATAGGGGCAACTACAAGAGTCATAGAATCTCCGCCAGTTGTGTCATATTCCAAATGCTCGAGGTTAGAAGCACTTGAAGGGAAGACTCATGGTACCCTTTAAGTACATCAGTACATCTTAAATGGAATGGCATTCATGGGACCTTTATCCTTTGTTTCAATCAATTTTCTAATATAAGGTGAAATATGTAAGTTAACCAGGAAAAAATAATAAAATAGATGATGGATTCATGCTAGAAAACGTTGAAAATCAACTTTAAGGGAAGGGATTAAATGTCTAGGAACAATTAAATTATTCAAAGAGTTCATGGAAAATGGAAATTTAGAATTTAAGCAAAATATAATTAAATAAAGAAGAAAAAAAAACAACTTGGAAGGGAACTAAAGATGTGCATAATAATATTAAAAGTGAATCAATAAATAACAATTATTAATTTTGTGAGAAATATTTATATAAGGGAATTAATTGGGGAGAATCATAACTCATTGTGTAAATAGATAAATTAGTGGTGGGTCAAGAGTTAATAAGAGTTAAGTAGTTAGTTCCCCGGATGGGGTGACACGCGGTGACGCCTTGCCACATGGCTCAACATCAAGCCACAGCTTAAATGTTGTAGGCCGCTCCCCATCCCTTATGCATTTACGATGGAAGTCGGTCATTACAGCCACTATACGGAGGAGGGACTTCTCCCTCACGCGAACGCACTCGCTCAGCCAGCATTCAATATGACAGGGTTGATGGGAAGCCATGCGAAGCCGGCATTTGATAATTCGAAAGTTGGAGAGATTGGACAGAGCTGGTTCACTCTCGTTTTGGACCTCCCTGCCGGTTGGGAGCTCTGGTGCAGTTCTGGTTCACTCTCGTTTTGGTGCATTCTTGTTTTGGCCCATTCTTTTTGTATCTTTATCCACCCCTCATCAACAATGACAAGGAAGCGAGGCAGGCCTCACCGAGGCTCGACCTGGTACACCCACAAAGAGCAGAGGCAAAGGAGGAAGAACCTGGAGCGCGCTCTATCAATGGTGACTTCCATTCTCCGACGGAGAGCTTGAGTCGACCAATTGGCACTCCATGCCATTATCGTTGAGCCTAGGACAGAACGTAGCACACCCACCATGGCAATTGAGCCTGGAAGTTGTCTAAAGGAAGGCACTGCAAACGAGTTTCCAACCTGTTATGTTGAGGAAACGTCGTACCTAGAGGATTTAGCGACCACCCTAGAACCTCAAGCCACGGTGCCTGAAACACACGCTGGAAGTGGTCCGAAGGGAGAGCCGGCAGACGAATTCCCAATTTGCATTGTGGAAGAGATACCGTGGACGGATGACTACAACCCCACCAGCCATGCTGAGAAGGCAACGAACGAGGACGAGGCTCGGGACAATGCATGCGTAGAAAGGAATGTGAGCGAGACCAGAGCAAGGATGAATGTGTATGCGGCCAGCGTAGGATGGAACATGATCGAGGCTAGAGCAGGGATGAACGTGGAAGTGGGGAATGAAACCTTCGACAAGGCAGGAAATACTGACTTGCATGGTCCACTCCTCCGTGCAGAGCATCTGGCTCTGGTGTTCAAACTCCGAGGCCACATGGCAGACCAGGAGCACAGAGCCCTCCTCATGGGACAACATCTAGAATTGATCCTTGATGCGTACTCCAACACTCTAGCAAAGAGGAAATGTCCAATGTGCGCGCAACCGTTCACCATCCCAGCCAGATCCACGTGGCAGAAAGGCAATGGCGACAGGTCACCGGGTATCTGAGTTCTCCTATGCTAGTTTGTTTTCTGTTTAATCATGTTGTTGCTAAATGTAAACTTGAACTATGGCCATATGTCCTGGTTTCCTTTGGGCGGGACAGAGGGAAAAACAGTTTTAGCTTATCCTCCTAGACTCATTTCACTCCAAACTATGTTGGTTTCCGGTAAAACAACAGCATTTTTGGTGGCTCGGGACGACCATATCTCTGTGTATTTTGTCAATGTTTCTCTATTAACTTAATATAGCAGGTACTATCTTTTTTACTTAAAAAAAAAAAAAGAGTTAAGTAATTAGTTAAATATATTAAATTATCTCTTGAAAACTAGTGATCCAGGTGGATATTGGTGGCCACCCACCTGTTCCAACTCTCTCCTCTTGTTAGTTTTTAGTACAACACGTTCTTTTGTACTTCTTTTTAATTGTGGGTTCTACACTTCTAGGGTTGTTTGAATCCCTACACATCTTCCAGGTGGATACTCGTGACCTCCCACCTAATCCAACTAGCTTATTTTGTATGTTTTCATGTCAGCACATCTTGTTGTACTTCCAGGGCCGTTTTTTGCCCATAAACAATTTTTTTTTGCTATCCACAGTGAAAATGTATATGGAATCAGAGTTTGATGGTGTAATGCGCAGTTCTCCAAAATACCTTTCCAATGGGATATCACGCACCTAAAACAAAGATCATATGCAAAAGTTACAACCCTGAGAAGTTAATGTACTAACTTACCCAAACGGGGCCCACGTGACTTTTGGCATTTCATCTCCTAGGGTTATGTTTTTGGATGTCTATGGTTTTAACATTCTTGTTTAACATAAAAAGGCCTTCAAATCCTTATTTTCATCATCTTCTGGCAAATGAGTGTAGTCGTCACATCTCTTCTCATAGATAAAGCTACCACCATTCTATCGAGTCTTGCACTCTGTATTTTTATAGTCTCTTTACAATTCTTCCATTAATAGAAATCAAGCATTGATGTATTTCTTTGTTTCTGTCAATTTACATGAGCATTTCATTGTAATTTCTCTACTTTCATTTTGTTTTGAAAATAAATCTGGATCAGTGGTGTCAGAGCAGGTTGTTGTTGATCGTTTTTCAGCACATGTCCCCGACGAGGTCCAAGTATAGCCAATTGGGTCTCAAGTTTTTCTCTCTTGAGGACAATCACCCCCACACGCCTAAGAAACCCTGGATGGCGGAAGAAAAGAAAGACAACAGAGCAGAAGATTCTATTAACCTATTTTTTTAGCAAGCTCTCGTGTGACAAAGGGACAAAATGATGGAGAATTTTGCACACATTATTCAATGCCTAACGATAGCAACAAGCGCATCTTCATCAAGAGACCATTTTGGAGGAACCACTCCCTTCAAGGTACAAGTTAATTTTGATATTCCCAAATTTGAAGGTCAGATAGATGTGGATGCCCTAGAAAAATGGTTAAATCTATTAGAAGGTTATTTCTCTATTTAAAAAAATTTCGTCGGGGAAAAGATCACCTTCGCACTCCTCAAGGCTCTCCCCCATGTCCAACATTGGTGGGAAACTTATTGGGAGAAAAGTTCCACAGAGGAATCTGGAATATATGGGGTCGAGCCCACCTGAGATTGTTTTGTGGATGCGGTCAAAGAATAGTACTATCATGTTGATAACTATGAAGACCAATACATGAGATGGACCACATTGTAGCAAGAGAAGAGCCAAACAGTTTTGGAATTCAAAAATACTTTCCATACCTTGTGCACTAAGCTGGGTATCAAAGATTCTGAGTGACATCTAGTTCTAAAATACCGTGGGAATCTGCATAGGTACATCCAAACTAAAATGGATTTCCTAAACATCTCATCATTTGGAGATTCCTATCGATATGTTGTCAAAATCGAGAAAAAATTTAGGCACCAGAACAAATGGGAATTCGGGTCTGCAAATCTACAACAACCAAAGCATGGTAAAGACGGCCCTAACCAACAACCTCTAGACAACCAGTCCAAGACACAGGAAAAAAAGGGTAAGTTAAAGACGAAAAATGACACTGGGAAATGGTGTGATTTCCACAAAATCCCCTAGCACAACCCCGATGAATGTCGCTCGAAACAATCATTGGTGACTGAGGTTAAAGACATGAAGCCGAACCCGGATTCGAAATCCGATCCAGAAAATATTGAAAATGGACAGATCATCGACACAGATCCCACTGCTACTGTCACGACCACAACAATTTAGCCGAAAGAACCAGTAGATCCTGAAGAGGGGAAGTGCCTCTTCCATTCACAAATGTGGGTGAAGGGGACCCCATTGCATTGCATTGTTGATAATAACAGCCAAAAGAACCTCATCATAGCTAAGGTCATCAAACATATGGGGTTGTCGACAACACCACACCCACAACCATACAACATCGGGTGGCTTCACCAGGGACGAGATCTTCGCGTCAGCCAACAGTGTCGCTTCTCCTATGGCATCCATCCCTTCAAGGATGAGGTAGTGTATGATATTTCCCCTCTTGATGTCTGTGATGTTATTTTGGGCCAACCATATATGTGGAAATATCATGTTGTCTATGAGTCTAGACCTCGTAGTGTCATTATTACTCTGGGAGGTCATATCTATAGGATACCAGAGGTAGTTCCGACTATTACTCCACCAAAACAGCACCGCAAGGTAATCTCTCATACTACAAAATTTATCCTCTTCACAGTCAGTTCAAAGGATGTACAAAAGAACACTACAACCACTGCAATCTTAAAACCTTATATCCAACAAAAACAGAGTGTCTAAGAGACATAAGATATCGTTTCTTCACCTATAATGGTTCCTACACAATGCCCCATCCAACCCAAAGACAACAGGTTGGTGGAACAAATTCAACCCCTCCAGCAATAGGTTTGTGACAGTCTTCCACAAGCCAAGAAGCACAACTTTTCCAACAAGGTACGCAACTTACCAAGCTTCAGATTCAGGAAATGTTTTCCCCTCTTCTCTGGGCACTCAACGCAATGGAGACCATTGCTTCCTAAGGGTGGAGGATTGATCCAGGTGGATATTGATGGTCATCCACCTGTTCCAACTAGCTCCTCTTGTCAATTTTTAGTACAACATGTTCTTTTGTACTTCTTTGTAATTGTGGGTTCTACACTTTTGGGGTTGTCTGAAGCCCTACACATCTTCTAAGTGGATACTAGTGGCCTCCCACCTAATCCAACTGGCTTATTTTGTATGTTTTCATGTCAGCACATCTTGTTGCTACATCCGTGTGCCCTCTATCCCGGGATCCAAGCCGAGTAAGCAAGCCAAGTCAAGTATCGCCAGCAGTACTTCCAGGGTCGTTTTGGGCCCCTAAACAACGTTTTTTTGGCTCGCCACAGTTAAACTGAAGATGGAGTCAGATTTTGACAGTGTAATGCGTAGTTTTTGAAAATACCTTTCTAATGGGCTATCACGCACCTAAAACGAAGATCGTATGCAAAATTTACAACCCCGGGAAGTTAATGTACTAACTTACCCAAATAGGGCCCACATGACTTTTGGCGTTTCATCTCCTAGGGTTAGGTTTTTGGATGTCTAGGGTTTTAG
>JASDQU010195398.1:4367-14787 GCA_032191745.1 Picea mariana | reverse complement strand
TTTTGCAAGCGCAACATCCCCCAAAAAACGTCGTTTAGGGCCTCAAAACAGCTCCGGAAGTTCAGGACCCAAAAAAATGCTAAAAATAGTAAATTATCAAAATTGCTAGAAAGTTGTTTTGAGCCAGCTGGAAAAGGTGGGTGGCCACTGATATCTACCCGGATCATGATGATTCTTGTTAATCCAACTCACATAAGGAGTAGAGGGTCCATGCACATAAACTAGACATTGGGAGAGAGGTGTGACAACGTCCCTGTCACAACCTACTAGCACTCCCGCTGTGGTTCGAATGGTAGGTTAATAATTACCTAGTTCGAGAGGTCCACGATGTCACAAGGGTGGACTGAGATAGTCACTCACGAATATTTCTAAGGAGCACACAATAAGGTGGAGTCCTTATTCCTTAGAATCCCTTAGTCTCTCACAAGGTCGACCGAGTGGAGTATTGACTCCAAGGGTCATACAAACTTCCAAAACCAGTCAAAGGCGAGTGGCACCCTTGGAGCAATGAGGTGTGTCTTGAAGGGAACACCACATAATAAAAAACTTGATTCAATAAATTTATGTGGCCTAGAAAACATTGAATTGATTAGACCTTGTCAGATTAAAATGATTAATTAAACAATGAATTTATTAATTATAATTCCCAATAAAAGTCTAAGCCTAATTCTAAGACTAAGCCTAAGTCTAAGTTTAGTTAGGGGACTAAATTAAAACATGAAATAAATTAAAAAAATAGAGATGAATCAATTTAAGGAAAAAGTGAGGAAAATCCAAAGATTGGATGGGATGCACTTGTGTGCATCAAAATATTAAAAGGGAATTTTAAAATAGAAAGAAATAAAATATGAGAGAATAGGTGTACACATAGAATGAAAGTCTAAGTTTAGTTAGGGGACTAAATTAAAACATGAAATAAATTAAAAAAATAGAGATGAATCAATTTAAGGAAAAAGTGAGGAAAATCTAAAGATTGGATGGGATGCACATGTGTGCATCAAAATATTAAAAGGGATTTTTAAAATAGAAAGAAATAAAATATGAGAGAATAGGTGTACACATAGAATGGTATCTAAAGTCAAACTACCACTAGTCTAACTAGAAGAAGAATCCTATTCCAACTCTAACTAATATCTAGTTAGGAGACACTCATTAAATGAGAATCTGGGAATAAAGGGACAACTAAGAGCGAAAATAAGAACACATTGGGGAATGTGAGGGAAATTGACTTTTTAAATAAAATAAAATTGGTAATTACTTGTGCAACTTGGGGATAGTGTGACAAGTGTGTGGGTGAATAATCCTAATCTAATTAATTAAAAAGTTAATCAATTGTGTATGTGGACATGTGTCGGTGAGGAAATTTCTATAAAACAAATGGTGTAGAAGGGAAATGGATCACACTTATTCTTGGTAAAGTTATGTTGCAAAAATGGTTTTGGCTGTGTTTTACTTGTGAGAGTTGGGATACCAAGATTTTAGAAAGAGTGGAAGCTCTACCTTGTGAGGCAAGCCTTGGAGCTAGTGTTGTTGGTTTCTTGTGTGTGGCCCCTTTGCGGCTCAGGGGGCTAAGGAGGAAGATACCCCTAGCATTGGCTGGAAGGTACCGATGAAGTCTCTATGATTGTTAAGCTGAAGTAAGGAGGAGCACAAGTCATTGAAAGACATCATCAACTCTCCATTTTCATTGGTTCCAATATTTTATTTTTGAAGTTGTTTAATGTAATAAGACTAAATTTGGTAGATTTTAATGTTTTAAGAATCCATGTTGAACATTTGTAATTCTGAATAAAAATTTACATTTCACTGAAGATTCATGATGTGATCTAGATTGAATCTCTTGATTTCGTTTTCATTTCATTTCAAATTCCAGAAGTTAGGAAACTGTTGGATGTTGTGTTATAGGAATTTCGGTGATTTAAAGAACTAAAGGGTAGTTGTCTGGTTGATAATGGTCTGAGATTTTGAGTGCTTGGGTCAGTGTACAATATTTTTCTTTTCGAAAGTTTAGAGAAGGTGTAAACTCCGTCTTT
The DNA here is from genome assembly GCA_032191745.1 of Picea mariana. Classification (NCBI taxonomy): domain Eukaryota; kingdom Viridiplantae; phylum Streptophyta; class Pinopsida; order Pinales; family Pinaceae; genus Picea; species Picea mariana. The sequence goes on along the minus strand of JASDQU010195398.1, from coordinate 12,754 downwards.
TAATTTATTTTGATTATTAAATTTTAGAGTAGCTGGATTTAAAGATAAATAAAAAATTTAAAATGTGAAGTCATTGGGTCCCTGGAATAAAAATTTGAGACCCTGAAAGAAACTTAGCTCTTTAAGCAACCGTGTAAGGGTAAATTGCAGCTCATTTTTTAAACCTTTGGAATCGTTGAAATTATGGAACTAATACTTTTTCGCTGCCAAATTAATTGCCATTCATAAAGATATTGGTTGCTTATAGTTTAATGTTGGTGGGTTCATGGCAATATTTAATTGCATATCGTGAAGGGAATTTTCATGATGATAGTTTCCTCATTGTTTGTATAGAAAAAAATATTTGATTTGCTTCTACATCAGTTTGCAGCTCCTGTTAATTAAAAATATTGAATCGCTACCAAATCTATTTGTAGCTCCATCTTTAGAACATTAATTGATTTGTTGCCAAATCATTTTGCAGCTCCTGTAAATAAAAATTTGAGTCGCTACCAAATCTATTTGTAGCTCCTATCATTAGATTATTATTTGAATCGCTGCTAAATCTATTTGCAACTCCTATAATTAAAACATTAATTGATTCGCTGCCAAATATTTTTGCAGCTCCTATAAATTTAATAATATATTGAATCGCTACCAAATCTATTTGCAGCTCCTGTATTTAGAAAATTATTTATTCCCTGCCAAATCTATTTGCAGCTCATGTATTGAGAAAATTATTGATTCCCTGCCAAATCTATTTGCATATCCTCTATTGAGAAAATTATTGATTCACCGCCAAATCTAATTCCAGCTCTTGTAATGGGAAAATTATTGATTCATTGCCAAATCAAATCAAAACCATTGTGTTTAAAATTATTAATCACTATACAAATTGGTTGCTGCAAATTGTGTTGTTTTTAATTTTTAAGATTGTGTTATCACATAAACTTGTTAGAGCCTTAGCAGTTTATGGTTTCTACCTAAGTCTGTATTTTTTTTGCCCGTCTCTCCTCCTTTTGCAGACCTAATCGTAAGGTTTTTCCTTTCGGATTATAGTTCTATTCTTTGTCTACCCGAGAAGTGTCGGTTCTTAGCCTTCCAGTTTTCTCTTAGGTCAATCATTCCCCTCTTCTTCTCTGTCCCTGATATTTTTTTTTTCCTGAGCCCTCAGCCAATCATTCAAGTAAAATACATAGGCTGCATTTGTGAGAACCAGGCACAGTACTTGAAGCAGTCTAATATAAGTGTAAATCAAGCGAGTGAGTAAGATCAATTTTCGATGGCGAAGATCCACTAGGAAGATCAGATCGACGACGATTAGGTTTTTATCACATATTATGGTATGGGGTGTTTTACACATTGGATTTGGCCATTTGGTGGAAAAATGAGAAGAATGGGGTTAAAAAACCCACTAAATGGTGCTTATCCTAAGTCGGACAAGCGACGTGACCTTTTGGTGCAGAGTGATAAGGCGTGTGCAAAGTTGGGTGACTGAGATCTGCGCGCCCCATATCGATGGTCATTGGCCATATCAGGGCCTCAACATGCACGTTGTTAAAAAATGTAGAGCGGGCCGGGGAAGAAACCGTGGTTTTGCGAAGATGCAACATGTCATCCAGAGACACACATCAAGCCCAAAAGAGGGGAAGAATCAAACCGCTTTTCACGGCCTCGATATGCATGTGTGCATGTAATTTCCCTATCCCGGGTCGACATGTGGCCGCTCTGTCCCGCTGGAAGTTGTCCCCCACTCCATCTCTCTCCTTTGTCTGTCACATCCCCTGCTCCCCTATAAATTTCGCTCCCTCACACCTACCCTCCACTCACCATCCCACCTGCCACATCTCCCCCTCTCATCTCCCTCCATTTGTACCACTTCACTCCACCTTAGCCTTTGCTTGTTTTTCTCCCACAACTTCTTCCCAGCCTCCGTCTCTCTTCCACCTGGCCATCGCACACTAAGTAGCCTGCCATCACATCAATCACTCTGCCAAACTCTCGTCCACATCAACTTCCTAGCCATCCCTGCAAGCATTCAACTCAGCTTCAGATGGCAGAATGCAGAGGCCGCCAAATTCCACAGGTGTAGTGTTGACTTGGATCTTCTCTGATTAAGATGAAGCAGTTATTAAGGTTGGTGGTGGTGGTTGAACATCATTTCCACCATAAATGGAAAGCTCAAGAACAAACTGTCAGCAAGTCGGCTCAGCTATCGATCCTTCCTGGAGCACGATTGCGTCTGATAGAGCTCACTTTTGACAGAGGACTGCATGCACAGTCTGTCAGGAAGCATGCAGATGTAACTCCTTCAATACAACCATTTGAGCACGCTTCTATGTTTTGGCTCTGAGTATATAGGAGTCTTCTTCATATTTTTTTAATGGGTTTTTGGTTGAGTAGAGCTCCCAATATGTAATTTTCTCCTGCCAGAGCTTTTCTCTGGTTATGTAATAGATTTGATACTTTCATGTTAATAGAAGTCAACTTCCTTTCTTTTTCATTTTTGTCTGTAAAGCTGTTTAAAAAACTTGGGCATGGATGATCCAGTCGAGGATCGTCATACTACTGTAATGGAGGTTTGATTATAGTGGTATCATGGTTAGTTTTATTCATTTCCCTATGCATCTGTTTTCTTCTCACATTTAATGGCTCGGGCATGGAGGATCCAGTTGAGTTGTTGCAGTTGTAGGATGATGGAGGTTTGATCATATTGCAGCTGCGACTGTGTCCCTTGCAGGCATATTTCAATGTCTAAATTTGAGCTCAAGAAAGATCTTGAGCTTGGGCTATCTTCTATGAGCTGCTGGAAGGCCTGATGCCCATAGAAGTCTCCTTCACCCTTCTCCTAAGTCTTTCCTATGCTCTCTCTTTAACTCGATTTCCTGACTGAATTTAATGTGGCCCTCACTTCCCTATGCATTTCCTGTCCAGTTTTGTGTTGAACATATTTCACATTGTTGAGTTTTGGCCATCGACCATCCATATTTAAACCAACATCCACCCCAAAAACTGATGGGTACTGGGCTTACCTCTGCTGCAATCCAGAGGTGATTTTCAGTGCTAACATTTCTGGCCCTGCTGCCGAGGACGAATTGAAGATTTTCCTTGGGCAGAATGACAAAGCTTACTGATTCTGAAGGTGCATCAGAACTCAATATATCAAATATTGCAACTATGCACCTGACGACTCCACTGTTTCAGTGTGGTTTCTTCTGGCTACACCCGGTAGCCCCTCAGAGAACACAACAATTAGATTTGGTCTTTGATGGTGAACAAAGACCATACACACTCATTTTGCGCATCATTCACCTGACGAATCCATGGTTGAAGAATCGATTGGCGACTCCACTGGTTCAAAATGGAAAGAATCATGTCTCGGAGGTTTGCTCCTTTTGATTTTTCTACTGTTCCTGGTTTTCCCAATGTTGTTCCTACTCCAAATGAATGGAATGATTATTTTCCTATATTTAGAGAGCATAAAGAGGACAACCCTACTCAGCATCTCAGAGAGTTTCATGAACTCATGCACCAGTGGGAGATACATCATGAGGATGTATTGATGAAGATGTTGTTGTTCTCATTAGCAGGGGATGCTTGTGAGTGGTATCATTCTTTACCCCTTGCTAGCATTTCTTCACTGGGAGAATTTCATGCATCTTTCAATGCTCATTGTCAGAAGTTTTATCCCTCTGAGTTAATTTGTCATAGCTGTTGTGAGGGATACAATGACTGTATTCAAGATAGAGCTTCTTGTTACATAGGCTGTAAGGATGTGAACCATGAGGAAGATGAAGATGCTTTGGGAAAAGTAATGGAGCTGATAAAATCTCTCTCTGCCAAACTAGAAAGGTTGGAATCTGAAGAAAGTGCAGAGGATTTTTCGACCCTTGAAGAGGATGTTCTTGGCATCTCTACTGAGGATGATGATGAAGATTTCATGACCATAGAGGCTCTGCATTCTGCTCCTAATGGGCCTATTGTCTCAATCTTTGATGATTATTCTGAATAAGAGAAGCAGAGCCCTACATCAAAATTTGCTGACCAGAGGAGAAACCGACCTGTATATGACAACTATGAATCAAGTTCTGATATGGATATGCAAGATTTCGAAGAGAAGGAAGCATAACCTTATCCTCTTTTCCTTAAAGGATATTATCATGAGGAAATCAACCATCCTGAGCCTACACAAATCACTGAGCAACAGATTAAAGAAATGAGCTTTTCCACAGGTCCTGTCTATGATGATTATGACTCTGACCCCTAGGAGAGCCAAGAAGATGAACCAGAGAAACTATAGGAGGGGCAGTTTATCTCCTGTCCAAAACTTGCAAGAAAGAAACCATTTCCTGAGATCAGTTAGCTTGCATTAGTTCCTTGTCCACCTGTGCTTATCAGAGATATTCAAACATGTGTGAGCAGCTGTGGAGCATGTCAGGTTGCCTGTTACAAATTTTCCAGGATCTGCCACTCATTCTATGAGCCTGTTAGCAAGTACATGGAGTGGCATTTCATTCATATCTTGGATCCACCCTATTTCATCTCAACTTAAACCTTTGAAGAGGAGATGAAGGGTGTAACCATTCTGCTATCACAGTTGCATCATCTGCTAGTGATAACCGACAGAGTAAAGCAACTTCCATTCAAGAAGTTACTTGATTGGCTATGGTGGAAATTTGCTTTCACCTAGCACCCTTTAAAGTTTGATTAGTTTAGGATTGTACATAAATAAGCTCTTTGGAGCCCTTGTATGTTTGTTTTCATCTAATTTTTCGGCATATATTCCTTAGCAGGGTGTTTTGAGCTTGACTCCATAACCCAACAAAAGGCGACTGGAACTACAAAAGGAGATCTTAGATCCTCGTAGGGAGGAATCTATCCCCCATGGAGCCTAATGTTATCACATATTATGGTATAGGGTGTTTTCCCCACTGGATTTTTCCCTTGGATGGAAAAATGCGAAGAATGGGGTTAAAAAACCCACTAAATGGCGCTGATCCTAAGTCGGACGAGCGATGTGACCTTTTGGCATGAAGTGATAAGGCATGTGAAAAGCTGGGTGGCTGAGTTCTGCATGCCCCATATCGATGGTCATTGGCCATATCAGGGCCTCAACATGCATGGTCATTAAAAAATGTAGACAAGTTCAGGGAATAAACCATGGTTTTGCAGAGGTGCAACGTGTCAACTAGAGACACACATCGGGCCCAAAAGCAGGGAAGAATCAAACCTCTTTTCGTGGCCCTGATATGCGTGTGTGCATGTAATTTCCCTATACTGGATTGACATGTGGCCGCTCTTTCTCACCGACAACTGTCCCCCAGTCCATATCTCTCCTTTATCCATCCCATCCCCCACTCCCCTATAAATTTTTCTCCCTCACACCTGTCCTCCACTCACCATCCCACCTGCCGCATCTCCCTCTTTCATCTCCCGCCATATGTACCACTTCACGCCACCTCAGTCTCCACCTGTGTCACTCCCATAGCTTCTTCCCATCCTCTGTGTCTCTTCCACCTGGCCATCATGCACCAAGTAGCCTTCAATTGCATCAATCGCCCCGCCAGAACATCATCCATGTCGACTGCCTAGCCATCCCTACAAGCATTCAACTCAACTTTAGATGGAAGAACGTAGAGGCCGCCAAATTCCATAGGTGCAGTGCTAACTTGGATCTTCCCTGATTCAGATGAAGCAGTTATTAAGNGTCAACCAGAGACACACATCGGGCCCAAAAGCAGGGAAGAATCAAACCTCTTTTCGTGGCCCTGATATGCGTGTGTGCATGTAATTTCCCTATACTGGATTGACATGTGGCTGCTCTTTCTCACCGACAACTGTCCCCCAGTCCATATCTCTCCTTTATCCATCCCATCCCCCACTCCCCTATAAATTTCTCTCCCTCACACCTGTCCTCCACTCACCATCCCACCTGTCGCATCTCCCTCTTTCATCTCCCGCCATATGTACCACTTCACGCCACCTCAGTCTCCACCTGTGTCACTCCCATAGATTCTTCCCATCCTCTGTGTCTCTTCCACCTGGCCATCATGCACCAAGTAGCCTTCAATTGCATCAATCGCCCCGCCAGAACATCATCCACGTCGACTGCCTAGCCATCCCTACAAGCATTCAACTCAACTTTAGATGGAAGAACGTAGAGGCTGCCAAATTCCATAGGTGCAGTGCTAACTTGGATCTTCCCTGATTCGGATGAAGCAGTTATTAAGGTTGGTGGTGGTGGTTGAACATCATTTCCACCATAAATGGAAAGCCCAAGAAAGGACTGTCAGCAAGTCAGCTCAACTCCATAGCCTTACTGAAGCACGATTGCGTCTGACAAAGGTCACTTCTGACAGGAGACTGCATGCACAGTCTGTTAGGAAGCATGCAGACGTAATGCCTTCAATACAACGACTTGAGCATTCTTTTGTGTTTTGGCTCTGAGTATATAGGAGTCTTCTTCATATTTTGTTAATGGGTTTTTGGTTGAGCATATCTCCCAATCTATAATTTTGTCCTGCCAGAGCTTTTCTTTGGTTGTGTAATAGATTTGAGACTTTCAAGTTAATAGAATTCAACTTCCTTTCTTTTTCATTTTTGTCTGTAAAAATGTTTAAAACACTCGGGCATGGATGATCCAATCGAGGATCATCATACTGCTATAATGAAGGTTTGATTATAGCGGTATCTATTTCCTTCTCACATTGAATGGCTCGGGCATGGAGGATCCAATCGAGTTGTTGCAGTTACAGGATGATGGAGGTTTGATCATATTGTAGCTGTGACTGTGTCCCTTGTAGACATATTTTGGTGTCTGAATTTGAGCTCAAGAATGCTCTTGAGCTTGGGTTCTCTTCTATGAGTTGCTGGAAGGCCTGATGCCGATAGCAGTCTCCTTCACCCTTCTCCTAGTCTTCCCTCTGATCTCACTTTAACTCGATTTCCTGACTAATGTTAATGTGGCCTCACTTCCCTATGCATTTCCTGTCCAGTTCTGTGACATATTTCATGTTGTTGAGTTTTGGCCATCGACCATCCATATTTAAACCAACATCCACCCCAAAAATTGATGGGTACTAGGCTTACCTCTACTGCAATACAGAGGTGACTTCTAGTGCTAACACGGGTGATCAGGATCTTACCATTGCAAAGAATATAGCATCAGAGGTCCGAAATCATGAGGTCCATCCTAGCTGTTCGTGCTGCGAAGGACACGTGGTGCGCGACCAATGTTTCATGGTTTTGCAAGATGGAGCACTCAAGGAGTAGAGTCATTAGAACTCCTGAAATGAAAAATTGTGAAAAGATCACAGTCGTTGATTAAAGGAGAGAGCTGGATCGTTGGATCATCTTTTCGTAATTTTGCAAGTCAGGAAAGTAAAAGGGAAGAGTCTTGAAGAGTCGTAAAGCACTATGTCCCAAAATTCCAATGTTGTCTGGGCCATCCAATCAAAGGGGATGCGTGTCACTCGATCCGAGTTTCATGATTTCGTGACTCAGAGGTTTGAGCATAAAACATAGCATGAGTTTGTGAAACATGAAATCATGATGCGCCTGGGAATTAGGCTTGCGGTCACTGCCCAAGGTCATATGGAAGCAGGGCTAAAAGAAAGGGAAGCAACCATTCAAGCAATGGATGAATAAAGTTGTTCAAGGAGATGATCATGGCCGTCAAATTCAAAGTAAGTTCAACCGTTGATCCAGAAGGACCATTTCACAATTTCGAGCATCAGAACATTGGGAATCAAGGGGAGTGAGAACTCCCGAAACACGAAATCCTGAAATTTAATATGGGATAAGCATGAAGTCATGGTCTGAGGTCATGCGGGGCAAGGAAAAGAGCTGTGCAAAGGATCAATGTGCCCGATTTGGTCACAGAGGAAGATCTGCGTGATCTCGAGGCGCCAGATTTGACTCGAAGGAGTCATGAGCTCACCTGGAACATTCATGGGTGTCAGTTCTCACCCTGATCCTGATGAAAGAAGTTAATGAAAATGGGGAAGGCATTTGAAACCTCATTTCACCACATAAATGGAAAGCATGAAAATCTGGCTATGGAAGGCAGAATGTCAGTTGGAAGTTCCCTATCATGGATTTTCGCATGAAGCCCATATCGATCTGATCTTGCATCTGACAAAAGAATGCAAGTGCAGCCTAATAGAAGAAGATGCAGACACCAAGCCTTGAATACAGTGACCGGAGCACATTTCTATAGGGATAAATTTGCTTTGAGTATATATACTCAGTTTTGATATTGTTTTATGGTCGATGGTAGAGAAACGCTCCCGATTGTAAAGTTTTGATGAGGCCTCTAGTTCTCTGATTATGTATTTTTTTTTTTGACAAGAACGGGTAGAGGAATTATATTAATTGTGGACTAGCCACTGGTGCGTTTACAAAATGGC
>JASDQU010195396.1:0-19752 GCA_032191745.1 Picea mariana | reverse complement strand
CCTTGCACGGATTCTGTGCCTGTCTTTACCTTAGAGTGAATGAGAACAAAAGCTATCTCTATCTGAACCCTTTGTCAACGCACTCCTTGCGGAAAATTCGACTGCACTCCTTGCAGGAACTCTGGCTCAGATAGAGAAACAATTGAAACTCATTCCTACTTCCTTTCAGACTTCAAACTCAAACATGAAATCGTATACACAACATATAAAGAAAATGTATAACTGGAAGCTAACATTCATGAGCTTATCATTTAGCATCAATATATAGAGAACAAACACGAAAACCATGAATTTGAATCAACCTCTTTCTATTAATCCAAATATCTGTACATGGGTGTTCTTACACAACTCTTTGCTTCTCTCCTATGCTCTTCGTACACTAATACTGCTTCTGATCTAATGTTACAATACACAATGAGGGTGTCTATATCCCGTTTCCCTCTTGCACTCTAAAACTGTCTAATCTACACATTCAATTCTACCTACTTGCATTAACTACTTTAAATGCCTTCTACCTACTAAGGATGAGAGCGAATCGCTCAAGGTCCGTTTACATTTTACAAGTGCGCTTCAATAAATTGCCACATTTATGTTTGCACATCAACTCCAAGAGAAATTCAATATTTGCGCTGGCTTGTCCAGCTGTCCTTCGCTTCCGCGCTGGCTTGCTTGATGTTGGGGATGCTCCTGCATCATACTCCCTCGCTTGAAAATTTTCATGGGCTCCTGTCCATGAGCTCACGCATGGTTTTTCCATGCTTCTAGATCTCTGCTTCAGTCTCCCAGCTAGCATCTTCAACTGGATGGTTCTTCCATTTGACCAGATACTCAAAGTATTGCTTTCGCCTGGTCTTTTTGCTCACTCTTTTGTCTAGTATGCACTCCATCTGCAGCTTATCTACAACTAGCATCTGCTTCATCCACTGGATCACTGGCTGCTCATATCCAGTCTCTATTTCCTTAGCTTTATATGGGTACAAATCTGAGATGTTGAATATCGGAGAAATTCCGATCCCATTGGGTAATTCAATCTCATAAGAATTTGCCCCAAATTTCCTCAAGACCCTACATGGTCCGATTTTCTTCATCTTCAGTTTATTATATGTTTCTCTCGGGAACCTTTCCTTCCTCAAATGTGCTAGAACCAAATCACCAACCTCAATCTGAAGTTGTCTCCTATGTTGATCTTCTCTGTGCTTATATTCCTGACTTGAATTTTGCAATCACTCCTTCACCTGGCTGTGAAGTTCCTTCATCACCTCTGTGAAATCTTCTGCACTAGTGCTCCTAGTCGTAGTCTATTTTGAATCCATCAGCTAGAGATTCCTCTTAGTTGCATGCCATAAAAAATCTGAAATGGACTCTACCCTGTGCTTGCATTAACCAAGTCATTATAAGCAAACTCTGCCTGTGGTAATATGTTGTCCCATTGGCTGTGGTGCTCTGTCACCAAGCTTCTCAGCAAGTCTCCCAGACTTCTGTTCACCACTTCTATCTGTCCATCCGTCTGAGGATGATAAGCCAAACTAAATGACAAGCTAGTGCCCATCTTCTTCCATAAGGTCCTCCAAAAATGCCCTATGAATTTGGTGTCTCGATCGGAAACTATGCTCTTTGGTAAGCCATGAAGTTGAATAACCTCTTTGAAAAACAGATTCGCAATGTGAGTTGTGTCACTGGTTTTCTGACATGGAATGAAGTGTGCCATCTTGGAAAATCTATCCACCACCCAAAAGATTGAATCACAACCTCTTTGTGTTCTTGGAAGCCCCAATACAAAATCCATGCTGATTGCATCCCATGGCCTCTCTGGTATGGGCAATGGTTGATAAAACCATGCACTATGCTTCCTTCCCTTCGAATGCTGGAAAATTTTGCATCTATCCACAAATCTCTTGACATCTGCTCGCATTCCTGACCAAAAATATGACTCATTCAGCTTTGCGAATGTCTTTTCATGACCAAAGTGTCCTGCCAATCCTCCACTGTGTTTCTCCTTTAGCAAATTCTCCCTCATGGAGCATTTCAGAATGCACAGTTGATTACCCCTAAACAGTAATCCTTCCTGGATCATATAGTCTATCCATTGGCTTCTATCCCTAAGAATTGGACTCTCAGTTGCCTCATATGCCTCTTTAAAATCTGGATCATCAGCATACATGTCCCTAAGATCATCAAAACCCAACGTTTTGACTTTGAACTCCTGCAACAGCAAACACTTCCTGCTCAAAGCATCAACCACTTTGTTAGCAGTACCAGAAATATGTTTTATCACAAAAGTGAAATTCTGCATGTACTCAACCCATTTGACATGTCTTTGATTCAACTTTTCCTGTTGAGTCACAAACTGCAGTGCATGATTGTCACTGTATAAGACAAATTCCTTCGGGATCAAGTAATGCCTCCATTTATTCAATGCTTGAACAATAGCATAGAAATCCTTATCATAAGTGGAGTACTTCACTTTCGCCTCATTTAGATTCTCACTAAAATATGCTATTGGCCTATCTTCCTGACTCAAGACTGCCCCGATTGTGAATCCGCTTGCATCGCATTTCACTTGAAATGTCTTTCGGAAAATCGACAACGCCAAAACTGGTCGTTCCGTAATCTTCCTCTTCAACAGATTAAAACTCTTTTCAGATTCTTCTGTCCAGTGAAAATACTTGTGCCTTTTATTCACTGTATCCATCATTGCTGCGCTAATTCCACTAAAATTCCTGATGAACTTTTGGTAGAAACTAGCCAATCCATGAAAACTTCTCACCTCAAAAATATTCTTCAGTGATGGCCAATTCTTGATTACTTCCACCTTATCTGGATCCATCGTCAACTCATTTTCCAAAATAACAAACCCCAAGTAAATGAGCTCTGTCTTTATGAATGAGGAATTCTTCATGTTTATTAACAGCTTCTCTTGCTGTAACCTCTGCATCACTGTAGCCAAATGCTTCAGATGCTCTGCCACTGTTTTACTGTAAACCAATATATCATCTAAATACACAATGACAAATTTCCTGATGAACTCCCTTAGGACTTCGTTCGTCAACCTCATGAAGGTACTCGGTGCATTTGTTAAGCCAAACGGCATAACAATCCATTCATACAACCCTTCGTTGGTTTTGAATGCTGTCTTCCACTCATCACCTTCTCTCATGCGGATCTGATGATAACCGCTTTTCAAATCAATATTTGAAAAATACTTTGCTCCACTCAAGCAATCCATCAGATCATCCATCCTCGGCAACGGAAATATATACCTGATGGTTATCTTGTTAATCACCCTCGAGTCAGTACACATCCTCCAGCCTCCGTCTTTCTTCGGATCGAGTACTGTTGGAACAGCACACGGACTNCCTCTTCATTCTCTTGCGGCGTCAATCTGTACGTGGCTTTGTTTGGCAAACTAGCTCCTGGTATGAGATCAATGTGATGACTCACAGTTCTGATCGGTGGCAAAGAATGAGGTAATTTTTCCACTACTATGTCAGCAAACTCTTCTAGCAGTTCTTGAACCTCCTCTGGTAAATCATCCACCCTGGTGCTAGTCAAAACAATCCTCAGTTTTCTGACCAAAATAAACTGTGGATCCTCCTTCTTCTTAACCTATGTAAGAAGTTCCTTCCCACTCATGAGAAGTATGGTGTTGCTTGCTTCCGGCTTCACCTCCTTATCCTTAATTGGAAGCAACACGTGTGTCCTCCCATTCTTCTCTAGGGTGTATGTGTTCATTCTCTCATCATGAATCACATTCCTGTCATATTTCCATGGTCTACCTAGAAATAGATGACAAACATCCATAGGAATGACATCACATAATATCTTATCCTTATATCCTCATATATTGAATTCAAGTAAACATTGTTTAGTGACAGTTACCTGATGTCCTTTCTGTAGCCACAAAACTCTATATGGGCTTGGATGATCAGTCATCTCCAGCTCCAGCTTCTCTACCATCTCCATAGAAATGAGATTATTTGTGCTACCACTATCCACGATGACCTTGCATACCCTATCCTTGGTCTTGCAAGCAGTCCTGAAAAGTCTGGTCCTTTGGACTGAACTCTCCACCTCCCTCTCGGGTGTCAAAAGGACTTTTCTCATCATCAACAATCTTTCACCTTCAGCATCTTCTGCCTCAACATCCCGCCTCTGTGCTTCGGCGATGTGAGCTTCTCCACTTTCCTTATTTTTATCTAGACACTCATAAGACTTGTTTCCATTCTCCCCACATTTGAAGCATGTTATTACTCCACCTCTTCCTCTTCCTCTACCTCTAGTACGAGGAAAAGTGTTATTGTCAACATAATCTCCTCTCTGCTCAGTATGTTGTCCTCGTTGTTCAGCATATTTCCCTCTCTGTGAGGTTCCACCTCTCTCAATTCAAGTCTGAGGTTTCTTCCAGTATTATTTGGCCTTCTAATATTTGTCCTGGGCAACTGATTTGCCTCTGGGCTGACTTCTTCCTTGGCCTCTTTGACTCTGCTTTCGGCTCAGCTTCTCTTCACCTTTCAGAGCCATCTGATAAGCATCTTCCACCATTCAATTGGTTACCATGCTCATCTCGTCTTGGATATCATATCTCAGGCCATTCATATATCTGGCTACCTTCTCATCATCACTCTCTCGATGACCTGCTCTGATGTTCAGTTTGTAGAATTCTTCAGTGTATTATTTCACTGTCATCAGCTTCTGTCTCAGGTTCTACATCCTCCTGAATAGAGTAATTTGGTAATCTCTGGGGATGAATTTTGCCTTCATCTTCACGATCATTCTATCCCAACTTTTGATTTTTTGCTTGCCCTTGTAGCATCTGTCAGCTTGTAGTTCATCCCAACACAAGGCTGCATGTCCCTTCAATCTTGTGACAGCATGCTTGACTTTCTTGTCCTCCTCAACATCTTCATAGTCGTAGTATGTGTCTAGAGCTCTAATCCAGTCTAGAAGCTCCTCTGCATCCAAGTTTCCCTCATAAACTGGAATGTCCATATTTTCTCTTGCACCCATCCTTGCAATAGATCTGATCAAACATTCGTTTGATGCATCCTCAACTGCAACTTCTTCTTCATGTTCAACCTCAATTTCACTTTCTGAATCACTAAGATCCCCTACACTGATTGTGCGTCTTTGTGTTGTCTCCATGTCTTCGAGTCTAGCTCATAGATCACGCATCTCTCTCTCCATGGCTGGATCTATCATATGCCTGCCTCTTCTTCTCGGCATTTCCCTATCCTCTGGTGGATCGGGTGTTTGCATGTCCCTTCTCCTTGGCGGTATGGTGAATTCTCTTTTCTCTGCTACAGAAAGCAAAGGACCTTTTCGTGCTTTGATACCAAACTGATGCCGACGCACTTCACCCAAGGGTCAGAAGGTCCACATCAACACAGGATCTTTCCTCTCACACGGCCTGAAGAACTCCAAACGGTTCTTTTAATTCCCTGTCGGGAAATATGCACCCACAACAACCCTCGTGGGATCCCCTCTTTGCACTTAGGAGATCGGAATTCGCGCTTTCGTGAATCCATAGGTCGAGAGTTGGTCTCTCAAATCCCCGAAACCTGACAATAGTCAACGCTGACCTTTACCTTTTCCCTTTCAGGGTTTTTCCTATCGTGATTTCAGCACTTGCGATGTCGAACAACTTGTTTTACCGATCCTCGAATCCCTATTTGCCAAAACTCCGATACACGCGCGAGTTTGACTTTTCAATGCTTCACCAATCCTGTCGGGGCTTCGGACTTCGCAGTATCGTGAATCCTAATGTAATATGTTCGAATATTTACCCCACAAAACTCCGATGTGGCGTGCCACCTGTCCACTCGCTGACTCCTATGGCCCCACACTGTTCTCTTAGCCGTTGGGATATCACATTTCCTGATTTCGCGATTCTCGTTGAAATGTTTATGGGACTTCAACCCACGAAACCCCAATGCACGTAGATACGTGTAAATCCAATGAACTTTGTATCTTGGATCTACGGTCCTGTCCCTCCTGAACTTCGAACCTCTCGGGAATACCTCGTCGTATCTCCCCTGCTTCTCTGTGATATCTGATGGCTCATGGATCTTTGCGAAATCTCCTTAGAGAATTTCAACCGTCTGTCTTTTCCTCCTGATGACTTCTGCAAAATGAACTAAGTACTCCTTCGTGAAAACTTGTTCACCTGCACGCAAACTTGAGATGCCTACTAAACACTCCACGGCACAACCTCCCTGTGCTTCTTTGTGGTGATTTCTCGAAGGTCTTATATCTCCCGAACTTTCTCTCAGCATCAAGTCTCAAAGGCGAATTTTGCGTGCACTCCTTGCGGCAACCTTCAGACACTTCCAAGTGTTGAATTTTCTTTGACCCTGCGCACACCTGCAACAACAGTCTCTCACTACTTCACTTAGGTCCACAACCCTGATATTTCACTCGCCTATGCACTCCTTGCACGGCTTCTGTGCCTGTCTGCACCTTAGAGCAAATGAGAACAAAAGCTATCTCTATCTGAACCCTTTGTCAATGCACTCCTTGCGGACAATTCGACTGCACTCCTTGCAGGAACTCTGGCTCAGATAGAGAAACAATTGAAACTCATTCCTACTTCCTTTAAAACTTCAAACTCAAACATGAAATCATATACATAGCATATAAATCAAATGTATAACTGGAAGCTAACATTCATGAGATTATCATTCAACATCAATATACAGAGAACAAACACGAAAACCATGAATTTGAATCAACCTCTTTCTATTAATCCAAATATCTGTACATGGGTGTTCTTACACAACTCTCTGCTTCTCTCCTATGCTCTTCATACACTAATACTGCTTCTGATCTAATGTTACAATAGACAATGAGGGTGTCTATATCCCGTTTCCCTCTTGCTCTCTAAAACTGTCCAATCCACACATTCCATTCTACCTACTTGCATTAACTACTTTAAATGCCTTCTACCTACTTAGGACGAGAGCGAATCGCTCAAGGTCCATTTACATTTTACAAGTGCGCTTCATTAAATTGCCACATTTATGTTTGCGCATCAACTCCAAGAGAAATTCAAAATTTGTGTTGGCTTGTCCAGCTGTCCTTCTCTTCCGCACTGGCTCGCTTGATGTTGGGGATGCTCTTGCATCAATTATGGTGGTTTTTCATCCCTCATGTCACATGCTTACAATTCTCCTCAGATGGGAAAAATCTATATTAGGCGAACTAGATCACACCAGGCTCCTCAGCCTACGATCTAATCCTCAGATCTTCCTTCTCTCTTCTCCTCTAGCTCAACATCTTACAAAATAATTCATAACCCTATTACATATTGCATCAACTCATGCCTATCTATGATAAAACAATAATTGAAAAACAAGGAACTGAACCGAATCGACCTGACTATTATACCTATGTATCTATATTTATACATTTCGGGCTCTTTAGCCATTTACAATACATTTCCAAAACCCTAACCCTACCAACGTTAGGTCTTCCTGCCATGTGCGTGTGTTTTTCTTCCTCCAACCATCACTTTTCTTGTGCACGCTTTCTTGCATGCGCGTGTGTTGTGTTTCCCTCCAACTGTTACTTCAGTTTCTACAGCTTTCTTTCCCCACGATCATCCTTCTTTCCACTTCAGCCATCCTTCTTTCCAATTCGACTGGCTGCCAACAGTTCCCCAACACTGACATGTGGCTCATCCCGAGTCACCTAATCCTTCTGAGCTTCGTTGATCTCTTTTGTGATCGTCTAGAAATTTTCCATGAGCTCTTCCGCTTGTGTCAGTGCTTGTGTTGTCTTCTTGTTGATTGTGTCCACTACCTAGACTACTACTTCGTCATTGATCAATCCTGCACATTCTTCCTGGGTCTATGCTATATGTGTTTTATCCTCCTTTGCTTGTGCCAATACTTCTGCTACCCACTCCTGTAATGTATGAATTTGATCCTAACACTCAGGTTTCTGCGTTTTCATAGTGATGAGTTCTCCCTACATCTTCTTCATCTCCTGCATCCCTTTGACTCATTTTGGGATTAGTATTTTCTTATGCTTCTGCTTGAGCTCTTGGATTGTTCTGTTGATCCTTTCCTCTTCCTTATCCCACCATTGGACCTGTGGATCCTCCTCCAATCTTGTCTAGAGCTGTACTGCTTTATCGAACAAGTCAGTTGTTTCACTGACCTGCTGCTCTATATCCTACAACTGCACTGTTTCTTCCTACTTCCTTTGGTCCTTTACTGTTGGTGGAGTAGATGGTGTGATCTTTTCTCAAATATTCTCGATCTCCTTCTGATATTGATCAATTGTCTCCACAATCCAATCAATATTTTTTGCAGTTGTGATTTCCTCACTCTGTACAGCCTGTGGAAACTTCTCATAAGTTCCTGCCACCTTCTTCTCCAACCCTTTTAGGCGCTCCCTTTCTTCCTCGGTATCATATTTGGCCTTATTGTAGCCTACTTTCAATTCATCTTGTGTCTTTGTTGCATGATTCAATTCGATTAAGTTTCTACGTGTGTGGGACAGTACCTCGTGGTTGACACTCACCTACAACCTGTGTAATGCCCTTGATGGTAGCCTTGTCAACATAAGTTGGATTTGAATTAAGTCTTTCAACGGTGTCTGCCCCACAATTTCATCCATGCACAACATGCTGGGGTTGATATGGGATGTGACGTGTGGTTGCAATATCCCCTGGTTTGACTGTCAATCTTCCTCTCAAACTCTTCCTTTTTTCTGTGGTGTTGATGTCTCTATGCCTCTGTTGCTACTTACTGTCTATACTTCACTGAATTTCTTGAGGAACTTCCCCATTTCTGCCATCTCTTTTTGCAGTTTGTCTCTATGGTGTGTTTCATGGTCGAAGTCTTCTGCTAGACAATCCTAGACCATTCTAGCGATCATTTCCCCATCGTCCTCCATGATCATGTAGACTGGCGATGTTCATTGTGCCTTTGATTTCTTGCATGTGACTCCTTCCTGCATGGTTGGTCTCTTATTTCCCCCTGGTTCTTGTGTGTTGGGATTTGAGGCGGTCTCTTGCGCGTGTTCAGCATGCTTTTGCACTCCCTCAACCTACTTTTGTTGTCCCTTGGGTGGCTGTGCGATCTCCTTCTTCCCTTTCTGGGTCCCTATATTCTTTGGCCCTTCACCTGCCTATGTTGGCTTGCCTGTTCTTGGTCTCTTGAGCACTTGGATTTCCGACGGCTGCGTTTCTCCCTGCTCTGCCTCTTCCTCTGTTGTTCTTTGCGGTACTTCCCAGGTAATGGCTGGGATCCTCCATTTACCGGGCCATTCACTGATGACCATGTCGATATCACCCTCTATGATTAAATAGCGCATCTGTAGCCACTGTTTAGCCAGATCCTTCCTTGCCTATATCCACATTGTTTGTTGTGTCGTCTGGAAATTGGTGATGTTCGCATATTGCGCAACAACCTCCGGTGCTATTCTCCATGATCTGTTGATGGATTCCTATAGGTCGCATAGGTATGCTTCAAATATGATCCCATTCTCCCTCTTATGCCTAACATTTGGCATGAATCTCATCAATAGATACCTCGCTCCCTTAGTCTTTGGTCTGGTACAAAAAACTACATACCTTGATTCTCACCATCCCATGAAAGATATTAAGGAAATCAACCATGAGTAATGGAACTCTGTACCTAGGTCCTATGCATCCTTGCAGTCCTCTTGAAATAAGTTCAATAAATATGGTGTCCAGCTCATTGAAGTGCCTTCTGCAAACTAAGCTGCAACTGCAATGACTCCAGCTAGTACTTCCTCTCTGCGACATTTTCTTAGCAACTTCCAGCATAAGATTTTTGCGCCCAATTGTGTGGCTGTATTGTCCATTTGCTTGATGATGATGCCTCTTGCTCCCCTGGTGGTGCCATACTTCTTCATTTCTTCTGCCAGTGTTTTCTCCTTGGATTTGTCGTCTAGAACCAACATGGGATCCATACCCCGAATTGGTAACCTTGTTATTTGCACAATAAGCTCAACAGTTATATGGATGGGTTTGTCCAGCCATATTTCCCCTCCATGTGTGACTGCTAACAACTGTTTGAAACATGTTGTTGTGTATTGGCCTCTGCCAAAATGGGGTAGGTTCAACAAACCTAAAATTTCTATTTTCTCCAGCCCAGTTGCCCATTGGTATATCTAGTTAATTGGTTCTCCAAGTTGAGTTGTGCCTATGGTATGTATAAATACCCTATGCGCAAGTTCCAGGAACTTGGTTTTATCTGCTATGTCATGGTGTGAATATTTGAGTTTCCCAACGTGGCCCAGTAGCTCTGGTCCTACTTGTACTTCAGCTGGTATGCATGGTAGAACAATTTCTGTTGCAGGTTTCTTGCAGGGTGAGCTTGGTATCTGTACTTTGTCTTTCTACTACGATGGTGGCTCAAAGTTCTAGCATTTTTTGGTTTCTCCCCCGTAAGCCATTCTGGCCATGCCGAGGCATCTTGAGTGATCTCCCCTGCTGGTTTTCCTGATATGGTCGTTTGAGACTCATTTGGCTCCACTGGTGCTTTCGGATTTTGTGTCATTCCATTAACTTCTAGGGTTGCTTCGGTGCTCTCTGGTTGCACCTCCTTTTGGGTTTCTGCTTCCTGGCTCTAAGGTTCCTGTGCCATTGATGGCATGTCTACCTTCATAGCCTCTTCTTATAACTCTTGAATTTCTTCCAGTATCGGTGTGGGATTCACCGGTATCGTCTCTGGGGATGGGATCTCATCGATATCAATGATCTTCAGTGATTGTTGTTCACCTTCTTCCACCGATCCTCGGGACCTGGTCTAAAATTTGGTTCTTTTGGTGGTCTGGCTTACTTCTGCTTGCTTGGGTGGTGCCATGGTGGTGAATGGAAATTGTCTGCTGGACTTAGATGGTCTGGGTGATCTCTGTGCACTCACTCTGTGTGTTCTAGCTGCTATTGCTCTTTGCCTGTTCTCTTTTCGCGAATAGACTAGTTACTCCCGCACCCGTGTGTTGTGTGAACTTCCCATAAAGCTTCTCGAGGATTATTCCTCCATTATGGTTTAATGCACCATAACTGTGGGTTTGATTCATTTGTGGTGGTTTCATACTTTCCTTTACTCTTGTGTTGTCGTTTCCAGTTGGTGTGATTAATGTGATGTCCCATTAGTCCTTACCATCCTTTAATTCCATCTAGTGTTGTCCTTTCGTCCTGCTTTTGTCGTCTTTCCTTTTCCCTCTTGTTTCCTTTTGTATGTAACCGTTGTCCTTCTTATTTCTGAATTTGTGTTTCCAAATTCATGTGGCCTTTCTTCCTTTGGTGCACTTCACCCTCTTTGGTTTTGTTTCCTTTTTGTTTCTTTGGTTTTGTTTCCTTTTTTCTTTTTTTTTTCTACTGCACGGTGGATGGTTGATTGTCCCTGTACATCTTCAGTCAGCTCCCATTGATCATTCCTCTAAGTTATGTGCCTTCTAAATCTCTTAATTATGCAACTCCTCCATCTGTGACAGATTTTACCTCGTATGGTCCTAATCAATACATTCTGAGCTTGCCTGGGTGCTGAAACGATTTGCTGTCATACATCAGTACTAGATCTCCTTCCTTGAACGTTTTCTTCTTGATGTGTCTATCATGCCAAGATTTGTCTCTTGCTTTCTGAACTTGTTGGTGGAATCCTGTCAAGATTCGATCTTCCTCCATGGTCAGTAATTGATTCAGTCTTTCCTGTACTGTGCCTAGTTCTATCATTCGTGTAATAGTTGCTACGCACAAGCTAGGTACTAAGAATTATAATGGAACCACTACTTCTTGGCCATAAAGCATGTGCCCCATCAAATTTTTGCATGTAGTCCTGTATACCCATAATACTGCTAGTACTTTGAGGTCCCAATTGTCCCTATTTATGTTACAGATCTTTGTCAGCGCATTCTCTAGAATTTTGTTGAAGGCTTCCACTGTGCCATTTGCATGTGGATGGTACGGAATGTTCTTTTGATGATGGACTTTGAACTCTTCAGTCATCGGGTGAATGGTGTTGTTTATGAAGTGTGTGCCTTGGTTTCTCAACAAAACTCTTGGGCACCCAAATCTAGTTATTACTTGTTCAAACAAAAAGTGTGTTGTTGTTTCCACGCTGCAATCTTTCACTGGTGTGTCTTCTGCCCATATTTTTAAGTATTCTGTCGTGGTGATAATTCATCTAGCTCCTTTTCTCTTTGTTGGTGGGTTGATTGGTCCTACAAAGTCTATTTCCCACTTGTCAAAATGTTACTTATGGTCATAATGGCATCTCGTCCTTTCTATTGGGTTTTCTGACCCTTTGACAAACATCGCATTTTTGACAGTACTCCTTTGAGTCTCTGTGAATCGCTGGTCACCAAAGTCCTGTGTGCAATACCTTCTGCGTGGTAGATTTATATTCATAATCACCTCCTTCTATTCCCTCATGGGATTCTGATAAAATTCTTGGTATTTCATGCTCTAACATGTATCTTCATAAGATGTTATCTGCACCCATTTTATACAATTGTTCTGCAATCAGTTGATAGTCGGCAGCGCGGACTACCAGGTTCTTCTTCTGCATGGTGGTATATTCTTGTGGCACAATACCTGTACTCAAGTACTGAATGATATCTACAAAGTATTCATCAACAATTTGTACTGAGAATAACTGTGCATTCAGAAAAATGTCTTGTAAATTCGTAGGTTCTTCTCCATTTGTGACCCTTTGACAGGTGGTCAGGTCCTGCATTCAATTTTTCTGGTTTAACTATTACTTCAAAGTCAAATTCTTGAAATAGCAGTAAACATCAATAGATTCTCCCCCCCAACATTGGCTTGTTGACTAGGTATTTCAGGGCTGAGTGTTCTATGAACATATTAAAGTGTTTTCCCAATAAGTAATTGTTATAACCCTAAATTGCACTTTACATGCATACCTGGCATTAGGCCATCCTACTTGCTATATTTTCCAATCCATCATTGAACATCTCTTCTAAAAAAAACATTCTTTTGAAGATGTACACACCCTGCACCACTATTTCTTGTGTACACAGGCTAGCTGCACCATTACGGCCAACGTATACTCACAAAAATGTGCGAAAAATAAAAAATTGCAAAGGGATACAGGTGTTTGGGACGTTACTTAACTATTTGACCACCCATATCCAGTCACCCAACCATTACTATCCTTTTTGGACTATAAAAGAAGGGTTTCGGGTCCCATTCCAAAAATGAGCACGAGAGCGAAGAAACTCTACCCATTTCAATATTCCCCCTTTGCCCCAATATTTTGCAGCCACCTTGTGAGTTTGAGCCAGAATTCCCTTTTCTTCCATTGCAAACCCTTTCCATTTCCCTAGAGAGGACTGAAGAGGAGAAGGATACATGGAAGAATTTGGTGGATGGTGAAGAGGAGCCCAAGACCGAGTTCGAGGAGCAGTTGTCGGTCTCATATTGTAAACAACTTTTGTGAGATTGATATAAAGAGATGATTTTTCCGTCCTGCCAAATGATCTCTTCAATATTTATGTTTTGTTTACATTTTTTGTTATGATATCTAACCCACTAATCCATATATAGAATGCATGCTTGCTTGTAGTTTCTTGTTTGTCTTTTGGTGAATACATGTCATCCTTGGGAGGAGATTTACAGTCGAGAAACAATCAAGCACAAAGGGATCAACACCGGACACAGAGTTCAAGGTAGGACTACCAGATCCCTATACTTTGTTTTTTTTTTATATATGATGGTGGGGTCATATCGGGATAGTTGTTAAAAGTAGGAGACTTTAGACAGTTAGCTCTGCCTGCACTTTAGAACCCTAGTGTAGTCTGTAGGGGGGTTTTCCCGCTATAGCAGAATTAGCGAACATATTGGGGAAGCCTCTAGGGTTTTTTAGGGGATATTCTTTTTGGGTGTTTTAATTGGTTTAATTTCCTTTTTTGAGTTTTTGTAAGTGTCTGAGTCTTTAAGGGATTCTATTCTTCCATATCAGTATTCCCTGCCTTGTCAGCTTGACTATTGTTTTCTTTTTTTAGAAAGTTACAGAGGTGTACGCAGCCTGTAGTGGGTCTAAACGTGTACATATGCACCCTACCTTTGGACAACCTGTGTACATATGCAGGTTGTTGAAGCGTCAATATCATTCCTGTGTCAAGAAGCCTTTTTCTTAAATAGAGGCAGTCATCCTCTTCCCTGATTGAAGTCTTCCAGTATTTATACCAGCTCTTCCCTTTTTCTTAACCCAGGCTCATTGTCCTAAAGATGGATCATGATTTGGATCTGAAACGTAGACAGTCTATTAACAACACTGTGGATTTTCTGATTAAAACCAAAAATCCCAACCACAACAATCTCACTCATCAAATTATTTCCGTGTATGGTAGGGAGACTCTGGACGAAATTCGAGTTTTAGAAAAGCTTAGGGTTAAAATTAAGAGAAGAGTGGCAGATCTGGAATTTCTCAAGAAATGTAGAGACAAAAATGTGCTACCCAATTTCGCACAGATCTAGCATAGAACCAAGATAAAATGGAACAATACAGCCTTCTCCAGACTGGGGTTATCCATTGTTAGAGGCAAAATTAAAAAGAATAGATGTAGTCTGGAACACACATCCAAAAACGCATTAATACTCCACCTGAAATTAGCGCAAGTCGTGGCACCCAAACTGTGGAATATAGTTGATGCCTTGGCAACGATGAAAGCATAGAAAGCGTGCGCATAAGCTTAGAACATACACTCATCCAAATTAGAACGAATTCTGAACAACAAAAATGACCCGGACACCAACGCAAGGAACGTGGTAAAATTATCTGCGCACGTGCTAAACAAAACTGAAATGGATGTTTTGGGAAGAGGATTAAGCTTCACGGTCTCACCGCCCTCCATCCCCATGGATAATATTATTTTCTTCATAGAGGACAACATACAGAATCTCAGTGACAAAGACAAAGAGTTAATAAGACAAGACTGCTTAGTCATCCTACGCAAAGACAAACCTCCAAAAAGTAATATGAATAAAGAGGAACGCGTAGCCCTAAAGAACCTAAGAAATGATGAAAATTTGGTTATTCTCAAGGAAGAAAAAGGAGGTGCTACTGTCCTTATGAACATGAATGACTACAACAAGAAAATGATAGAACACCTAACCAAGAGTGGCAGCTATAGGAAACTAGATTTCAATCCCATCAAGAAGATTATAAGGCAAGTAAAGAAAGCCATCAACAGTTCTAACCTAGACGAGAGAACGGAAAAATCCCTAACCCCCAACAACGAGATCACCCCAAGGATGTACGGTCTGCTAAAAATTCACAAAGAAGATGTCCCTCTTAGACCCATAGTGAATACCATAGGTTCACCAACCTATGATGTGGCTAAACACGTAGCTAAGATCCTTATCCCTCTAGTAGGCCACACTGACTCTTTCATCAAAGACTCCAATGATTTTATCAATATCATCAAAAATGAAAAGGTAGGGCCTCAAGACACCCTCATAAGCTTTGATGTAGTCTCCCTTTTTCACTAAAATCCCCTTCGATGAAGCTATCCAAATTGTCAAAGAAGTCACCGATCCATAAACAACTAAACTAGCTGAGGTTTTCTTATGCTCCACTTTATTTAGTTACCAAGGAGAGTTCTATGAACAAACCAAAGGCGTAGCAATGGGCTCCCCACTGTCCCCCATTGTTGCCAACCTTTTCATGGAGAATTTTGAAAAGAGAGACCTGGACTCCTTTCCCCTAAAACCCTTGAGGTGGAAAATATATGTTGATGATACAAACGTTCTCTGGCCCCATGGGAAAGTTGAATTACGGAAATTCTTTCTACACCTAAACAACATATCTGAAGAAATAAAATTCACCATGGAACTCAAAGAGAATGATAGCATCCCCTTCCTAGACGTTCTTATCAAAAGGAAAATTAATGGTGATCTTGGACATGCGATGTATAGAAAGAAGACCCACACTGAGAACTATCTCCACGCCAATTCCCATCACCACCCCAACCAGAAACTAGTTGTCCTAAAAACTTGAGCCACTAGAGCCATAAGAATATCCGATGAAACACACCTAGATAAGGAAACAAATCACCTTACCAAGACTTTTAAGAACATAGGGTATAAACAATAAGACATTAAGAATGCAATAAACAAAGTCCTAGAAATAACCTACAATAATCCCAATGCCCCTAAAGACCAAAACCCTAATAGAAGTTCCTACCTTCCTCACATCCAAGGAGTGACTGACATAATTGCAAGATTCCTCAGTAAAAAAGAGATTAAAACCTCCATCAAACCTCTTGAAGCCATCAAACAGAGTATGAGATCTGTCAAAGACAAACTTAACCCTCACAATGGCAAAGGAATCTACAAAATAGAGTGCTCATGCGGTAAATGATACATTGGTGAAACCGGTCACTCCTTCCAAGTTAGGATAAAAGAACATGGAGCTGACATCAAGAATGAACGCATCCGCACCTCCGCCCTAGTTGAACACTCCATTAAAACAAGACACCATGTTTTCCTAGAAGACACCAAAATCCTCGCCAAAGAGAATCACCTCTTCAAACGTCGTATTAGAGAAGCCATTGAAATCCGTAAACATCCTAGTATCCTTAACAGAGATAGTGGGTTAGAACTGAGTGAAAACTGGCTCCCCCTGATCCACAAAAAACAACAATAATCATTTGTAATTTTCATACATTATTATAAATTAATTTATTCATAAAAAAACCCCTCCTAATTAATTATAATTCTAAGACAACCTAATAACCTCTTAAATAACCTAAGAACATAATTGATTAATATCAAAAATTAACCTTGAAGTAATAAACACTTAGAATATAGATTAACAAGAAGGGAAAACCCTAATATCTTATAAATGACTTAATACCTATAACCTAACCCTAGAACACAGTAATCTAAAAGAAGACATTAATACACAACATTAAATTAATAATAACCGATTATTTACCTTATAACCAAAAACAAACACATTTAGAAACCCTAATATTAACTCATAACAAACATTTAGTTCTTTTTAATTATTTAGTTTATACCTTAACCTTAGATTAAAATACCTTAACCCTAAAATAAATTTAATAATCCACTTTTTACCTATTAACTAAACCCTAGAACATAAAATAAAGATAAAAAAAAAACCCTAAATTAATAATAAACTATTATAACCTTAAATAAACAAATTAATAAACCCTAGAAATCTTAGCAAATAATAAATTTATTAAATAATTCTACTTTAAACCTAGCCGACACTGAAAACTTTCCCACACTTCTAGTATTTATAGCAGCTCTTCCCCTTTTCTTAACCCAGGCTCATTGTCCTGAAGATAGATCCTGATTTGGATGCAAAACGTTGACAGTCTATTGACAACACTGTGGCTTTTCTGATCAAAACCGAAAATCCCAACCACAACAATCTCACTCATCTAAAGTCTGACTTCTCAGGGGTTTCTTGATTTAGTACTGGTCTCTATAGTTATAGTCTTTAAGCCTAGGTTTGACGTCAATTTGCTTGTCTTTTTTAAAAAAAAGATTTCTTGTGTTTCCTAGCTTTTTTAACTTATTTTTAGCTTGAAATTTTAAGAAAATGAGTTTCCATGAATCGTGTATTCATCAGTTTCTTTTAGAATCTTTTGTTATTTCTTATTTTATTGGAAGAAAATAAAAAAAACTTAGTTTGTTAGATATCTTTCTTTCTTGGCATTTGCTTTGCATTGTTATTTGAAAAAGAAAAAGAAATTAGTATAGCATTGTGTTTTCTTCTAATTTTAAAAGCATTTCAAAAGAAAATAAGAAAGATAATCCTTTTTTGCTAGTGTTCTTATCATTTTCATTTTTCGCAAGAGTCTTAACAACATCATTTGCACTACCATACCTTTTGAGTAAATTAATCTTTAAAACAAATGCTAAAATCTAAAAATAACTAGACTTTTTATGTTTGTAGGGTCAACCAACTAGTTTAGGGTTAGGGACTTGAATTAGGTTGGAGAGGAAACTCTTAAAGTCAGTTAAATCAAACATTGGAGTTTGAATTAGGGAGTGTTAAAGTCCAGTAAACGTGAAAGTTATCCAAGACACCCCTCTAACACAAGGGATAAACACGAGGTTGCATGTAGAAAGGTAGCGAAGATAACCCCTCCAAAGCTGGACCAAGCATAGTGGGGAACGCATATAGAGGACTTGTCTTGGGATTCTATTGGTCACATTTGCCACAGAGCTTCATGGGTCTCGAATCCATTCGAGGTCCTCAGTCATCTTCCAGAACACTTTCTTTCGATACCCTCGATAGGTTTTAGGCTTGATACCTTGCTCATTGCGGTCCACCCGACTGTCGACTGTACCTGCCTTGTGATTGTTCGTGAGCTGACAACCTAGTTGCCTTTATTCTAGGGATTTACACAGGTGAATGCGGGGGTATACCACAGTACCTAGGGAAGATGTTGGGCCACGCTTTGCAGAGTATACCTGGAGGGATTCCATGTTTGAGTTGCACTTGCACTGGTAAGTTTCTCTAGTGTTGGCTGGTGTAACTTTTCTTCCAACTAGCTAGTGTTTTGCTTGATTTGTCTTATTGGAATTTTTTTAGTGTGTGCTCTATGCTCCCTATTTTTTCATAGTGAGTTAGTCAGTCATTTCTTTGGGTCTCTGACCTAAGGTGGTAGACTGCCCACTCCGCTGGTCATGAGGAATTTTTGGTCTTCCGCTTAGAAACGTGGAGCCGCCTCTCTATAGGCATTGTTTTCATAACACTAGTTCACCAGAGTCTGTGTGTGAGACTTTTACAGACTTGAATGATCCCGTAAGGGGATAACCTTTGTATAAGATCGTCATGGATAAAGTTCCCAATGATACCAACCAATGAACCCCTTCACAAGGGGATTCTTGTGCTTTTCCTTTCTTCAGAAATGTTGGTGTCCCTTTAATGGCCACTTTGTATATTCCTGGATTGAATGTGGGACTACCGGTTTGGTTTGGCACCATTCCAAATGTCCCAAATGATCTTGACCCTTCTTAGTTAATCACTTTATGTCATGGGCACCCTGTTGATGTTCCCTTGTTAGCAAAGTATTCTCCTCCTCCTTCTCCCACCTTTGGTGAAAGTACATTTACTAGTAACTGGAAGTCTAAACGAAGTAGAAAGAGGAAGAATAGGAAGAAGAAATCACCAACCTCTGTGAGTCATATTGGAGATAGTTCGTCAACCTATGCAAATCATGTTGAAGAAAAATAGGACCGCGGAGCAATAAAATAAAACAAATGCAGAAAAAAAACACAGAAGACACACAATACAAGAGAGACACAGATTTACGTGGTTCGCCCAGTGTGGGCTATGTCCACCAGAGAAATTGCCAGGTCCTTCCTTTATTATTATCCAGCAAATGAAGGGATACAACCTACAGCAAAATCCGTTGTAACTTCCTCTTATTTCTCTCACAGTCTCCTCTCTCAGAATACAATATTCACCATCATCCATAGCCGCAATACATTTCCCTCTTAAAAGAGGGTTGCCTTCTAGGGAAAAAAAACCCTAACATAATCTCTAATGTTAGATCTACGACCTTATAATGAACGGTCCAGATTTACAATGAAATTACACTATACTTTTACAAGGAAATTTTTTCTTCAAGGGCTTCGTCCCCGAACCCTCGCTGGGGGCCCGCTTGCCCCCAGAACCCCCAGCCGAGGGGATAGCCCCCCCGGATCCCGCAGAGGGGGTACCCCCCCTCTGCACTCCCCCGCGTGGAAGAGTGTACATACTTCTGGGGTGTAAA
>JASDQU010195394.1:2702-19698 GCA_032191745.1 Picea mariana | reverse complement strand
TCATTAAATGGAGGAAACTACCGGCTGAAGATTCCACTTGGGAAGATGAGTCTTTTATACAGAAGCATCCAGAGTTACTCAAGCATTGCGGACAACACTTGTCTCAAGGGGAGGGGCATGTTAAGCCCTAATATTGGCTCATTACCCCTTAATTGGGGCATATTATATTAGTAATTTTATTTTATTTATGTCAGATTTAGGCCATTAGTTGTAATTATAACTCCTAGTCTCCTATATATACCAAGGAGACATTTTCATTTTGAATCATCTTGTACTTGAACATTTAAGTGGGGTAAAAGGAGGTTGCCCCCTCGAAGAGGCTTATTATCTGAAATTATCTCTTTTTCAAGGGGTTGAGTACCTTTTCTGAGGTTTTTCTATGCTATATTGATATTTGATTCTTAACAGTCGAAGTGCTCAATGGTGGACTTCATCAAACATCTGGATGAGGTAGGCCTCTTTCTTATCTCTCTTGCATATTGGTTTATATAGCATGTTTTTGGGATAGATTTGATTTCTGCAGTCATTTCTGTCTGTTGTGGTTTACCCTATCCATAGAGAGTTTTTCCCTTGTAACATAATTGGTGACCATATTGGGGATTGACCTAATTTCTTAGGGTTTGGAGTAATTTTTTTCCTTACATTTCTCTCGTTCATTTTTGTTTCTTGTTGTATCATTGCTTGACTATTTCTATTCACTTCGGGTCTGAGTTTTCATCCTTTATCCCTTGCCTGGCCTTGTTTTGAAACATATACACGCTTTTTCCCCTGACATTCACATACATACGCGAGATGTCCCTATGCAAGATGTGTACATACACTCTTTTTTCCTAAACAACCACGTGCATCATCTTTCCTTTCTTTTTTACTAGGTCTGGTGGTTGTTGGGTGGGATTTGATGTTTGTTGAGTCTTCTTAGGTCTCTGTAGTGCCTGTTAAGTGTCTCTGGGATGACAAGAAAACCTGTTTGGAGTTGAATTTTTGGGCGGAGTCTTTCTCATCACCTTTTCATTTTGATTGTCCTTATACATTAGGATGGGTATTCTACTCCTTGGTATTCTTCTTGAGTTATTTCTTTCTATACACAGTAGAATTTATATATCAAGTTGCTTAGCATTCCATGCATTTTCATTTCTATTATATTGAAAATACAAAAAAATAGGCATTTTGCATTGCTTGGAATTTTTATCTTTTGAATCCTTGTCATTAGCTTAATGCATTTACTGAAAGATTGCATTTTTACTTCAGAATTGCAGACTTGAAATTGAAATTTGCGTTTGTTTTCAGAACCATATCATTCATTGAAAATTGAAGCTAGGTCTTTGCATTATATTCATATTTACTTTTCTTGCAGAGTCATAACATCATGAGTTTCACTACTATACCTTTTCGAGTAATCATGACCACTAAAATTAATGCTATAATTTAAAATTGATTAGTCACGATTTTATTTTATAGGGTGCACAAACTAGCTTAGGATTTAGTGCCTTGGAATAGGATTTTGTGAGTAAAATTCTCCAAGGAAATTAAATCAACATATGTGTCTGAGAAAGGAAGTGGAGAAATCTAGTGTATAATTGGTAATATCAGAAGGCTCCACTCACACTGGAGTTAAACATGAGGTCACACGAGGTTGGTTAAAGAGATATCCCCCCGATACCTTCTTAGCGTCAGAGATATTTTTGGGGATCTATTCGTATCTGGGGATCTTGCTACTGCCTTTACCTCCGTGAGAGGTGGTACTTTCAAGGTTTCGGGCTTTGCTACCCTGCCCATACGGTGGACCTAACTTACGACTACTCTCCTGTGCATAAATTGTACATTGGTTTCTTAGTTGCTTGAATTAGGTGCCAAATAGGTTACTTGTAGGGGTTATTCTGCAGGTACCTCAGGTTAGATAAGGGTCAGACAACACACAACCTTTATAGAGGATTACCTCTCCGGGGGGATCTGACCGACTGGTTGTTAAGCCCATGAGGGCCCTTGTAACTGATTATGATATCTCCAATCTTTAGCAGGGAGTCTCAGTCCCCTCATGGGTGATACATACCTTCTTTAGGGAGGGAGGCCACTCAACTACTTTACCCCATTTGCATGCATATTGTCCGTTTGAATTTTGGTGTGCTCTTTGATTACTAGTTGGCCTTCAGAGTCTATACTGAGTTTTCATTATCATGGAAAATGGATTCCTTTGGCTCCCCCATTTACCACTACCCACCCCATCATGTTCACTCATTTCATGGGGTCGAATCCTTCCACTTTTAATAATTGTATGAAGAACTATGATACTCAGTCCATGCCTTGGGTCTCTATTCATTTTCCTATTGATATGCCTTCAACCCTTCCATCCTCTCCCTGGCCCACTTATACGAATACTAGCATTGGATCCAGGGGTACCATGGCCCCGCTTCCTATGTCTTCATTTGATATGAGTCATGTCCCTCAAACCACGTTCACTATGGGAGGTTGGAACCTCCCCTCTTATAGATCTAGTCCTAGCTATGCTCCTCTAGGATCCAATACTCAAATGGGTGATTATTCTACTCATTACACCCAATCCATGTATCCTTCATCCGCCATGTTGGTTCCTTCGAACACTTTCCCCATGACGGGTCCTCATGTATCCCCTGGTATTTCATATGGGGAGAATCAGTGGCTACCCTCTTTATGGAACCCCTTCACAAGGGAGCAACATATATCCTTCCTTGAATAGCTCTTATCATACCTCTGTCTCTTCGTAGACTTCAGTGACGATGCTCATACAAGCCTCTTCATACCAATTCAATGGAGGATACTATCTTTCCGGATAGGGACAGGGGGTAAACTGGAACCCTTCCTGGCCTGCAATTTTTCAAAGCCAATCTTTCCCTGGACCTTGGTATCAAATGCCACAACTCACCACTAGTTTAGTCACTACTAGTCATAATGGAGATCCCTCACCAACCTCGGCCGGTCATGTTGGAGAGGGGTCGATGACTTTGCAATTCATATCAATGTCACATCTCCAACCTTTTCACATCATGTAGGAGACAAATCTCTCACCTCTTCTAGTCACATTGAGAGCATGTCACCAGTTGTCAGGAACGACACTGGGTGAATCGAGAAGCCTAGATGCCTCATACGTAAGCCTATATTCCTTTGCAGGACTTGTGAAGGAGATCACCTTACTCGTTTATGTCCAAATACAACTGGGATACCAAAAACCTAGTTTTCACCTGAGGGCCCTTTGGGTTCTGAAGTGTCTGTGGTTCCCCCACACCCTGTTTCTCCTTTGATGCACATGGAAGTAATGCCACTCCAATCCTCTCTAGACCATACCCCCATTGTCGAGGGTGATGTGTCCCCTATCCCTATTATATTTCATCCTTTTCAATCTAGAGTTGAAGAAGTGGTCGTACCAGTGCAATCTCTGGTCAATCCAACCCTTCATTTGGAGGTTGATGCATCCTTCAACCACGTTGTCAACATTCCTGATAATGCTACTTCTGAACAGAAGAGAGTTTTCCTCTCCCCGAGTGCTCTCCCTCCATGTCCTAAAGAGGTTCCCTTTGATTGGGATGGCCTTGTGGGTTATCCAATGCCCCCTCCTATGTATTTTCTAGTAAGAGACATTATCCGATATATAACGAAGACTATAACCTTCGCTAGTGCTCTATCCTCTTTGACTTGGAGAGATTTGGTTTTTTCCAAGCTTATGTCGACTATTCGTAAGATGATGAAAATCCACAGAAGTCCAACACGGGAGCCTTGGCCTCCCCCATGAATTGTCGCCTAGAATCTCCCACACGAGTCCAAGTTAAACTCTTTTCTGACTCGTCTAAAAAAAGAAAATATTACCAAGTGATTTGTCCCTTTCACATCATTAAAATTGGACTTGAAAGGTTGTGAGTCTTAGTTAAGCTCTTTTCCGACTCATTTTCAAAAAGAAAAAATATATCTGAGTGAACTTGTCTATTTCACACTCGTAAATTGGATTAGAAAGGATGTCTATTTGGCACAAGTTTATCCCTTTTTCATGCCAAGTAGACTAAAAGTCATAAAAAGGGACTTTTTTGGGGGTTAAGTTCTGATTGCATCTCATGCCCTTTCTTGTAGTATTGAGCTTTTAGTCGTTTCTCGCTTTGCACTATAAACCATTTGCCTCAACAGTTTTTTCATCCTCAACCAAGTAGAGCCTTTTTTATATCCTTCGCAATTTGACACCCTATACCCAGGACGGAACATTCCCCCAAGTGTCCATCTCTCGCATGCATCTCCTTGCATTGAGCATAGGTATGTTACACTGCTGGAACTACTTGCGACACTCATTTCCTCCTCTGTATCATAACATTCATTTGTCTATGGAAAAAACAAAAAAAGACAGGCGGGAAGGGAGTATTATAGTATATTGGCAGCAATCGTGTCACCTTTGAACAGAGAACAAAGTTATTGAGTCCTTTTGTCACCATAATTTTGGGTTTAGCATGGCCTTAGGAAGCTGAGCTCATTACAGAGTCTTCTCTACCAACTGCTTATTCTTCTAGTCCCTATGGAGAATTTCATTGATGCCTCCTGCATCTCATGGTTTCATCATTGGGTCTATGTTTCCAGAGTCCTCCACATGTCTCATGCTCTTGTTCAAAGGAAGTCTATCAACTTGTGTTGGACACTCCTCAGAACTCTTGACTTTTCATGTCAACCATACCCTCAGTTTATCTTAGAGTCACATGATATTATAGTCCTATCGTGCACCCTGGCCCTACTTTCATCATTGGTAGGTAACCTTGAACCCAACAATCGACATTTCATCATTGGTAGGTAACCTTGAACCCAAAAATCAACATTTCATCATTGGTCATTGACTTGGTGGTTTTCCTTGTGTTCGACAGAAAAAAATCTATCCACACATTGGGATTTGTGCAGTGTCTTAGATGCCATTAGCCTTATTGGTGGTTTCCTCACCTTTGTAAGCATTTTTCATCATTGGCTTCTATTTAGAGGGTGTTTTTCATGTACCGCTTGCACTTGGCACATGCAAAAGACACACAAGGTTGTTGGTTCATGAACATGTTCTTCGTCCGATTTCCACCAAATCATGAAGCTCCTGCTTTGCACCTCATGTTGACTTATGAGAGATTCCTTAATGCTTTCCTTTCAACGGGTCTCTTTCCATCGACTTCAACTCATCTATTCTGGAAACAGGACCTACAGTCTTATGAGTACCTTGAGGCTTGTAGTCATTAGTGGCAGGATCTCTCGCCATCGATTGTTGGGAACACATCAATGTCTCCTAATCAATGGATTCTTTAGGTGTTCAACACTAGCTCCTTTATTCACACTTGTAAGAATGTACTCGGTGCCTTGATACTTATTTTCATTATCGGTAGGTTGTCTCACATTTGTTAACGGTATACCTAAATGATCGGTAATCAAGCGATGTCTCATTGTGTTCGACCTCAAATCCTTTATTCACATGATGTAGACTTGCACCCTTGGAGGATTGTGTAAAAGACTTGAAGACATCACTATGTGGCCGCGGTTTTCCTGAGTTGTTGCTTCCCTTTCATTGGACCAATACCTATATGACTTCAGTGATCATGGGAGATCAAATTGTACTCCATTGTATACATATATCTTCATATTGGTTTTGAGACTGGTTCTATTGGGCCTTGTTCATGACTATGA
The DNA here is from genome assembly GCA_032191745.1 of Picea mariana. Taxonomy (NCBI): domain Eukaryota; kingdom Viridiplantae; phylum Streptophyta; class Pinopsida; order Pinales; family Pinaceae; genus Picea; species Picea mariana. Next base: position 14,034 of record JASDQU010195394.1, on the reverse strand, counting down.
AAATTTTTGGCATGTAACCACATTTGTATTTGCCTATTCATGGCCATAGACACTTGTTTGGTATATTTTCACATGGATCTGTAGTGTAATTCTAATGGCAACCATGTATGCAAAGTCAGTGCAGAATGCAATGAGCAACTAGTTTTTCTAGTTGGTTCCCCATCACTCCACTTCTGGGTTGTTTATAATGTATTTCGGCCATCACAAATACTTCTCTAACTTCACACATTAGGGGGCATATGTTATAGCAAGATTTTCCTCACCCTATGCAATATTGCACAAAAGGCCTTTTTCCATTCCTGCATGCAAACTTATCATCCCTATTTGTAAAATCCAAAGATAAAAATACAATTTTTTCCACATGTATGCACCTTGCCTACGATATAACATGCGTATACGCAGGCTACTCCACTACAGCTCGCGCACATCGATATTTGTGAAAAAAATGAAAATTATGTCAGGTTTCCATGTCACGACAGGAGATCTCTGATCCTTGGACTTCCATATACTGGAAACGTTTCGACTCAGCCCTTTAGTTACAATTGAAGGATATAAATGGGCCAATTCTAAGCTATGGAAAAGAGGAGAAATAATTCAACTTTGAGAGAAAAGTTACTCTAGAGAAATTATTTACTTCATATTGAGTCTGCATACCCTTGTCCTTTAAGTCTAAACACAGTGTTCAACCCCCAAGCTCTTCCCTTATTTATGGAGAATCTCATTGTCTCCCTTCTATGAGCTTGCCTTTGGTGGAGGCCTAGTTGTAAGGAACTTAGTTTCTCGATTCCGAACTGTGCCGACATGGAAGTTTGTAATATTTTCACTTTTGTTGATCATTTATTAATAGAAATTCTCCTTTCTCGTCCAGTTGATATCTTGCAAATATATGAGTTATTATCCATGGGCATATTTGTTATGTTTATTAATGGATTATTCTATCTAATGTGCTAACCCTTTATATTATCACCATATGCTTGATTTTCTTGGTTGTTGAGAACTTGTTGCAGTTATATAGATTTGGGTCGAAGTGCTCAACGATGGAATTCATCGAACATTTGGACGAGGTAGGCCTCTTTCTTATCTTGCTTGCATATTGGTTTATATAACATGTTTTTGGGATAGAGTTGATTTCTGCATTCATTTCCATCTTTTGTGGTTTACCCTATCCATAGAAAGTTTTTCCCTCGTAAAACCATTTAGAAGGAGGCACCAACCCCCTGATTTACAGGCACCAACCTGAAGGAAGCTCAAACTCCCTAAATTCTCTAGCTACAACTGGAAGGAGGTTACGACCCCCTGATTTACTGGAACCAACCTGAAGGAAGCTCCAACTCCCTGAGTTCTCAGGCACCAAACAAAAGGAGGCTACAACCCCCTTTCCTTTCCCCATATTACCATCCTGAAATATAAGTGTAGACCCAAACTGTCACTACCATTGATCAACCTATAACTTCCATTGTCACTAATACATCAAGTGCCACTATCACTTCCAATGCCACTGCCACTGCATCTACCACTATCACTGTCACATTAACTTGTAACTAATGATCAACCAATCATCCAACCAATCACTGTCTATGTCACTGATATACCATCATAAACAAACTATATCTAGATCCACTCACATGGATACCAAAACCATCACCATAACATTTACATCAACCATGTACTAGAACTTGTACCATACTATATGCCAAATATCCAAGTTGTGCTAATGTCTGAACAATATGCCTCATGTATGCACCATAACAACCAAGATCATATACCAAGTATAAGCCTCAAATATATGTAAATATCACAAATATGTTCCTCTAACAATTAACCATAACATCTATAAACTAAGTACCAAGGATATGTCTCAAACATGTATCAATATCACAAAAACATGGACCTAAACCATATGTAACCATATAACAAAATGAACTCCAAGACATTCCTTAAGCATGTTCCATACCATTCATGATACCAACTTCAACAAAGCACATAAAGACATATTGTTACTCATGAAGAAACAATTGATACATACCAACTCTGATCTTGTAGTAACTATGTTGTATCATCATACCTTGCTGCAACCTAAACCAATCATCCTTCATCAAATTTTATCTTAGCCTCACTGAATATATTCCATATATCACACAGGGCCTCTTGTGACATATGTTAAACAACCCACGGGGGTGCCTCATGGGACACTAGTAGCTTGACTCGTGGGGGTCAACTAAACTAGCATTTCTTGAAACCCTTTCCTCTCTACAACTCTGAGAATTTCACACTCCTTTCTTCCTCAGATCTACTTCCTTAGATACACTACGAAAATATTTACCAAAATATCACTTCAAAGATATATAATAATTGAACTTATGTGTGTAAAAATGAGAGGATTCTTGAGGTGTATTTATACTTTTCCATATGAATGATTTTCTTCACTTTAGGGACTTCCTCTAAATTTGACATCAATGGAAATAAATTTTCCAAGAATCTCCCCCTTTGACATTAATGGAAACACTCATTCTCCCATTGCGACCAAGGCTCCCCTTGTATGCTTGCTTTTTTTCTTTCTCCCCCTTCGACATCAATGAAAAATGGTAACTCCCCCTGACAATTTTATTCTGAACTTTCTCTCTTCTAGTGCTTTTTTCCATTGGTGCTTCCTGATGAAGTAAACTACTGACATACAGAAAAACATTCATATTGAGATTCCTTTATTTTCTCTGCATAAATGATTTATCTTTCCTTGTATTCTAAGTGAAAAACGTGTAGATCACTATGGAGTAGAAAATATTCCAAGTTTCTGTCAAAGATACTCAAATGTATCTCTTAGGATAGGTTTAGTGAAGTTGTCTACAATATGTTCCTTTGTCCCAATGTACTTTAAATTGATATTGTTTTATGTAACCTATTCCCACAGAAAATTAAAATTGATCGAAATATGTTTGGTCTTGGAATGCATCACTGGATTCTTGGAGATATTAATAGCACTAGTGTTGTCATAGAATATTGAAATGGTCTCATCATAATACACTTGTATATCTTGTAGGGTTTGCTTCATCTAGATAACCCAAGTACAACATGTTGTTGCTGCAATGTATTCTGCTTCTATTGCAGATAATGATATTGAGGCTTGCTTCTCACTTAACCAGGATACTAGACAATCACCCAAATAGAAGCTTGATCCACTAGTACTTCTTATATCATCAATGATTCCTTCTTAATATACATTTGTGTAGGAAACCATAGTCAATTCATTCTCTTTTGGATACCACAACCCAAACTGTGTTGTTCCTTTAAGATATCTAAAGATCCTTTTTACTGCTAGAACATGAGTATTCTTCAGTGTTGCTTGAAATATTGCAACTTGTCCAACTTCTTCCCTTACATATGGTCTTGAATCTATCACATAGAGTAGACTGCCAATCATCGATATGTAAAGTATATGATCTTCTTCCTTAGACTCATCGTCTTTTCTTAACTTGCAACCGATCACCATAGGAGTACTTACTGGTTTGCAATCTTCCATTCCAAACTTATTCAACATTTATTTGATGTACTTGGTTTATGAAATGAAAATTCCTTCATCCAATTGAGCATAGATGATTTTATGGGTTAAATTTCACTCATGGGCTAATTTTCCATGGTTTTTCCAAAAACGAGATTCACTATTTTAAAAATGATTCACCCAAATTCTATAGGATAAAATTATTTTACCTTGAAAATTGCCAAAATTTTATAAAAACTATTTAAAATCCTTAGAAATTTGAGTATCTTTACAAAAATATCGCCAAACATTTATAGTAGGCATATGAAAGATTAGTAAGATTCACCAAGGTTTCTAAATTTTAAAATAAATTTTCATCCTTAAAATCATCCTTGCAATTGAGATATATTATGTGCCAAGAAGAATGTTAATTCACCAAGTAGTGACATTTCAAACTCATTCTGCATGCCTTGGGAAAACTTCTTACTCATCTTGTCATCGTCACTTCCAAAGATAATGTGATCCACATATTATTTAATGATGAGTATGTTATTCCTATCAATATTCACATAGATATTGTTATCTGTATTACACTTTCAGAATACTTGTTCTTGAAAATACTTGTCCAATATTGAATACCAGGATCTAGGGGATTGCTTGAGTCCATACAAATATTTATTCAATCTACAAAAATAATATTTTCTTTCTGACAGTATGAACCCTTCTAGTTGTTCGAAGTAAGATTCTTATTCTAATTCACTATTTAGAAATGTTTGTTTTACGTCCATCTGATATACCTTGATTCTCTTTGAACATGCATATGCGAAGATCAATATGATTACTTCCATTATGGAAATAGGAGAAAATTTTTCTTCAATATCTACTCCTTCAACTTGAGCTTATCCTTTGCATACCAATCTTTCCTTGTTTCTGGTTACTTGTCCATCTTTATTTAGTTTATTTTTGAACACCCATTTTGTACGAATCACATTTTTGTTCTTCGGTCTTGGCACTAGTTCCCATGTTCCATTCTTCTCTATTTGATGTAGTTATTCTTCCATGTCCTTGAACTAATTTTCATCATTACTAGATTCCTCAAAGCTGTTGGGTTCAACTGTGGATGGTAGTGCAAGGTGTCTTTTCTCTGGTGTAAAAAAACTTTTACCTCCTCTAGTTTATATTCCTGCACTTTTATCTCCAATAATCTTTTCTGGTGGATGATTCTTATGAACCCGGAAGTTAGGTGTTTTGGAGGGCAACAAAAGATCATTTTGTTCATTTTCTTCTCATTTTGCTTCTGGTTCTTCTTCTTCTACTACTACCTCTTCTTATACTACCTCTTGTTCTTTTAGTTCTTATTCTCTTTCTTGTTCATTTGGATCTTTCCTTTCTTCTTTTATATTTGATACATCTGCTTCATCAATTTTTATGTTTATAATTTCCACTGTCTTTTTTATCCAGGTGGATATTGGTGTCCACACACCTATTCTAACTGGATCCTTTTGAAAGTTTTAGTTCATCACGTTATTTTGTAATCCTTTGTTATTGTGGTTCTACACTTTTGGGGATATCTAAATCCCTACACAACTTCCAGGTGGATATTGGTGTCCTCCCACCTAACCCAACTGGCTTATTTTGGAAGTTTTCATGTCAGCACATCTTTCTGTACTTCCAAGGCCATTTTGAGGCCCTAAACAATGTTTTTTTGGATTTACATAGTTAAAATGTATAATGCAGCAAATTTTGATGGCATAATGTGTAGTTATTGAAAATACCTTTCCAACAGGCTATCATGCGCCTAAAACAGAGTTCATATGAAAAAGTTATGACCCTGGTTAGTTGAGGTACCAACTTACCCATCAAAGCCCACATAACGTTTGGCGTTTCATCTCCTAGGGTTAGGTATTTGGATGTCTAGGGTTTTCGAATTCATGAGTAATGTTATAAAGGCCTATGGAGCCTCATTGTAATCATTCTTCTTAGACATATGCACATAGTAGCCACATCTCTTCTCAGAGATAGCTACCACCATTCGAGCAAGTTGTTTTCATTTATGCAATTTTACAGTTTCAGCCTATTTTATGTATTCAATATAAGTTATTTTTCACTAGATATCGGTTGTTGTTCTCTGTATCTTTATGTTATTGTATTCAGTCTGTTATTTATTTCATTCTGCTCATAAATATGGATTAGTGGTATCAGAGTGATCTGCTCTTCATTTATTTTTCTTCATTCATGTCCCTGACAAGATCTAGGTATAAGAAGTTGGGACTCGAACCGGTCGACCCTTTGCAAGATCAGTCGCATCGACTTCGACCAAAACTCATCGAGGATGACAAGAAATATGATGGAGTTGTATATCCTTTTAAAATGTTTCTCAAGGAATCCATTGCACGACAAAGGAACAAAATGATGGAAAAATTTGCACATATCCTTCGGCGACTGCCCACATGAGACACATCTTCATCAAGTGGCCATGCAACCCCCTTCAATGTACAAGTAAATTTTGATATTCCATTATTTGAAGGACTCATAGATGTGGATGTTGTATATAAATGGTTGAATATCCTCGAAGGGTATTTTTCGGTCCACAATTTTTTTGATAGGGAAAATATTACTTTTTCACTCCTCAAGGTCATCCCCCATGATAAGGACTGGTGGGATACTTACTCTGAGAAAAGGACCATAAAGGAATATGCAATATTTATGGTTTTCCCCACATGGGATTCCTTCAGGGATGCCATTAAATAAAAATGGATGCTACGAGGACCAATACACAAGATGCACCACCTTGCGTTTGGAAAGGGACCAGACAGTACCAGATTTCACCAATATTTTCCATACCCTCCGCACCAAATTGGGTATCAAATACTCTGAACAACATATGGTTCCCAAATAATGTAGATTTCTGCATAGATATATTCAAACATAAATGGAGTTTCTGGACATCGCATCATTAGGTACGACTTATAGATATGTTGTCAAGATTGAGCATAAATTTAAGTATAAGAGGTCAGATTTTGGATCTACAAACTCCTCACAGTCGAAGCAGGGAAAAGGAAACCCAAACCCATAAAACAAGGGACAAAGAAAAGATGGACACTCTCAGGAAAACCAATCCAAGCCACACCATAAGAAGGGTAATGAGAAGTCGATGAAGGACATGAGAAAGTAGTGTGAATACGATAAAATCCCTTGGCACAACACCGAAGAATGTCGTTCCAAGTAGTCACTGGTGGTCATGTTGAAAGGTTCTGATTCAAATGTAGATTATGAATTTGAATCAAATCCAAAAGGAGGGAATCGGATTATCGATGTTGAACCCAGTGCCATTGTCACTACCACCAAAGTCTGGCCAAGCGAACCAGAGGAAGGGGAATGCCTCTTTCACTCATAGATGTGGATAAAGGGGGATCCACTTCATCTCATTATCGATAGTGGAAGTCATAAGAATTTGATATTAATATATGTTTTCAATCGGTTGTACCTACCGATGACATCACACCCACAACCCTACACCATCAATTGGCTTCACAAAGGAAGAGATCTATGCGTTAGCCAATAGGTTTGTCTTCCCTATGGCATAAATCTCTTCAAAGATGAGGTATTGTGTGATATTTATCCCCTTGAAGTTTGTGGTGTTCTTTTAGGATAACCATATTTGTGGAAGGGACATGTTGTGTATGAGTCTAGACCCCACAGTGTTATTATTTCTTTGGGTATATAATTGTACAGGATACTAGAGGTAGCACTTCCTTAGTCTATTTATTTAATCTCTTCTAAGAAATGCAGTAAGGTCATTTCATAAAATCAAAAATTCGTCTTCTTTGTGATCCATGCTCATAGTAAGAAGAAGGTCTCCACCACATCCATGACCTCTACACAGAGCCTCTCTTTGCAACATAAGCAAGTGGATGGATTCATGGATGAGTAAAAATATATATTATCCTCACCCATCGGGGTATCGATGCACTACCAAGTCAAACATCCAATTGATCTAACCCTCGATGCGCCTCTGCCTAATGGAACAATTTATCATTGCTCGTTGATGGAAAATGATGAAATCAAGAAAAATATCCAAGATATTATTCAAAAGGGTCACATCATACCCAAATCCTCCCCTTACAGAAGTCCAATTGTATTGGTGCAGAATAAATACGGGACTTGGTGACTCTGCATTGATTACAGAGCATTAAACAAAATCACAGTCATGAACTGGTACCCAAATCCCTGAATTGATGACCTTCTTGACCAACTCAAGGGGGGAAAGTTATTAAGAAATATTGACCTAAAGTATGGCTACCACCAGGTTCCCATCAAACCGACTGATGTATGGAAGTCAACTTTCAAATCTAAAGAAGGTCTCTTCGAATGGCTGGTCATGCCCTTTGGCCTAACAAATGCACCAACAAATTTCATGAGGTTGATGGATGATGTATTGAGACCCTTCAACAACTCTTTTGTGGTGTTATATCTGGATTAAATCCTCATATTCAAAAGAACTTGGGAGGAGCACATGCAACATATTCAGTAGGTTTTGAGCACTCTGCAGTAACACAAGCTATATGCCAACTTGGAAAAATGATCCTTTGGCATGAACAAGGTCCAATAATTGGGCTACATTATTGATCAACATGGGGTACATGTGTATCCAACTAATATCCAAGTCATCTATGACGGGATAGCCCCGACCACACTGACCGAGATTCAAAGCTTCTTGGGACTTGCCAACTTCTATCGACGGCTCGTGTTAGGATTCTCCCATATTGAATGGGCCCTCAACCAAGTGACCAAGGGTAGTGGTAAGACGAAGTTCACATGGGAGAAGGCACAACAATGAGCATTTAATGATTTGAAGCATCACTTGTGCTCAGCTCCAATACTCTCCTTACCTGATATGCAAAAACTGTTCGAGATTGAGACTAATGCATCCGACTATGTTGTAGGCACAATTCTCACTTATCATGGACATCCGATAGCATACCATAGTGAGAAAATATCAGATACTTTCCAGAAATACCCCACCTATGGAAAGGAAATGAATTCCATTGTACAATCATACCATCATTGAAAACATTACATTCTTGGAAAGGAGACAATCATACACACTAATCACAATCCTCTGCAGTTCATACAGACACAAGGGAAGTTGCAAAATGACCACGATCAAAAGTGGTCCCCATACTTGTAGCAGTTCCATATCAACATCAAGTATAAGAAAAGAAGCACAAATCATGTTGCTAACTACCTCAGTCGACCTCCCGTGGCTGCACTCACCACTGTGCTCCATTCCTGTGGGCATGAGACATTTGAGTGGCCCCAAGTTTATTAACAAGATCTTGACTTTTACACCACCTATCAGCTCTTGGGTATAGGCACAAATGTCATGAGATTTTGAAAAAAGCCAATGCTAAGTACAAGAATCGCCATGATCAACACCGAGTATCACACAAGTTTTAGGTGGGAGACAAGGTTTGGTTACATTTGCAAAAAGAACACCTTACAGGGCCCCATAATAAGCTCCATCCACTTCTCTATGGGCCTTACACTATCACCAATGTTGTGGGAGACAATGCTCTTGAGATCAACACTCCCTCCTTCCTTGGCTTGCACCTAGTGTTCAATGTGAAACTCCTCCAACCATATTTTCCACCATTATTGGAAACCTTAGAAATCACATAATAGTTGACACCCATAGAGCTCAACCCTGAATGCATGGAACAAACATCCATTGATAAGATAGTGGACACACAATTAAAGGGAACTCACCAAAAAAGGATCCAACTTTATCGGGTTGTCAAGGTAGGGCTACTCTTACACCAAGTCAAATATCTCACCTAGGGTCAAATTCAACATAAATTTCCTCACCTGATGGGGACACTCAACACAATGGAGACAATTGCATCCTAAGGGGGGAGGACTGATCTAGGTGGATATTGGTGGCCACCCACCTATTTCAACTGGATCTTTTTGACAGTTTTAGTTCAACACGTTCTTCTATAATACTTTGTATTTGTGGTTCTACACTTTTGGGGATGTCTAAATCCCTACACAGCTTACAGGTGGATATTGGTGGCCTCCCACCTAATCCAACTAGTTTATTTTGGAATTTTTTTGTCTTTCCATAGTAAAACAATATACAGAGTCAGATTTTGATGGGATAATGTGTTGTTCTCGGAAATACCTTTCTAATGGTCTATCACATTCCTAAAATGAAGGTCGTATGCAAAAGTTACGACCCTGGGAAGTTGAGGTACCAAATTACCCATCGAGGCCCACATAAATTTTGGTGTTTCATCTCCTAGGGTTAGGTTTTTGGATGTCTAGGGTTTTGGCATTCATGAGTAATGATAAAAATTCCTCTAGAGACTCATTGTAATCATTCTACTTAGAAGGATGTGCGTAGAAGCCACATCTCTTCTCATAGATAGTTACCACCATTCGAGCAAGTTGTTTTTAGTTCTACAGTTTTGCAGTTTCAGCCTATTTTATTTATTCAATAGAAGTTATTGTTCACTGGATATCGGTTGTTTTTCTCCGTATCTCTGTGTTATTGTATTCAGTCTGTTATTTATTTCATTCCACTCATAAATATGGATCACTTTTTTAGTCTCAGACTGTAACATTTGTATGCCTTTCTTTTGCTTTAATAACCAACTAGTATGCCTTTATCAAATCGATAATAAAATTTTCAAACTCGGTCATCTTCTCTTTTTATGTAGAACTTACTTCCACATACTCTAAAATGTTTGACATTTGTTGGTCGTCCCTTCCATAAATCATATGGTGTTTTATCATTGTTACTTATGATAATTCCTCTGTTCAATATATGAACGGTTGTGTGTACTTCCTATACCCAAATTATATTTCTCAACTTTGAATCCATCAACATGGTTTTGGCCATTTCTGTTATAGTTTTGTTCTTCCTTTCAATGACTTCATTTTGTTGAGTTGTCCTATCTGTTGAGAATTGCCTTTTTATTCCATGCTCTTCATATAATTCCATGAATTCTTTTGACATGAATTCACCTCCATTGTATGACCTTAAGCACTTAATTATCGAATCCATTTTTTCTTCAACCATCTCTTTGAATATTTTATATTTTATGAATGCCTCTGATTTATTTTTGAGAAAAGACACTGGAATGATTCTTGTATAATTGTCAATAAGTAGCATGAAGTACTATTCTCCATTTAGTCCTTTTGTTCTAATTGTTCCGCATAGATCAATGTGCACAATTTATAATGGATTTTTTGTAGAGTATTCCTTTGATCTAAATTTTTTTCTTGTCTGTTTTCCATGTAGACAATGCTTGCGTATAGTACTGGCCGTTTTTGAAATTTTATGCATTTCTCTTACTGCTTCCTTTATCTTGATCTTGACAAGATTGTCAAATTTTATGTGTCCCATTCTTCTATTCCAAATCTAAATTTCATTTTCTCTTCCCAAGAAACATCTTTCCTTTCCAATATCATTTAATATGTATATGTTGTTTGAAGTTCTTACTATTGTATCCACCAATATTCTTGATCCTTACTTTCTTATCTCACACTTCTTAGAATAAAATATAAGTCTATGTCCTTGATCACACATTTGACTCACACTCAAGAAATTATGCTCATGGTTTCAACAAGTAGTAAATTATCTTCCTTGGCATCCTTACTTCCAAGATTGACTATGCCTTTCCCTATAATTTTGGATAATTTTTCATTACCAAATGAAACTGATCCATCTCATTCTTTCCTTAGAGTTATAAATATATTCTTGTCACCTACATTATGTTTTGAACAAACACTCTCAATGTACCAATCACTTATTTTTTTTTGTTCCTATAGTGCAATGGAACATTCTTAAAA